>MDJU01000331.1:0-35386 GCA_001721665.1 Trichoderma pleuroti
CACTATATTCATTGTGTAAGCTACATCCCTGTAGCAGCATACCACCATATCCCAACACACCCTCTTCACTTGCCCTCCATCTTCAACGCCTCATCCATACTCGCCTGCACCCTCTTCATCATCTCATCGCCAACCTTCTTCGCGTCCGCAAACCGCGGCTGGAAAAACTCCTGCGTGCTCACGAACCGCTTCTCCCACGTCTCAAAGTGCCCCAGCGTCACGCACTCGGCCCACCCCCTCGCGGCAAAGGTAAACTCCAAGTCGTCGCTCCGGTACCGCTTGTCGTCCACCGCCGTCCGGAGCGTCTCGTCGAGCATCTCCGTGTTGCGGAAGAGGTGCTCCGTCACGCCGAGCCGGAGCCGGAAGAGCGGCGTGCTGCAGAGCATGTGGTCGTAGGGCACGATGCCGAGGGCCGCCCAGCAGTCGACCATTGCGAGGAGAGATAGGTGGTTGTTTGGCCGGGCGGGCTCTTCAGGGGTAGGTGTGCCGAGGGAGAAGGCTATGAGGATGGAGGGCTCGAGGAGTGGACATGAGGCCCATGATTTGGACGCACCAAAGACGCGGTCCCGGGCGCCGTAGATGCGGGCCTTGAGGTCGTCAAAGTTGCCCTCGAGCATGAGCTTGTAGAGCTCCGTGGTGGACTTTGCGTACTGGGCGACCTGCTTGCGGGCTTCCGGGTTGAGAATCGCCAGGCCGGCGTAGACGTGCCACTTTTGCGAGTAGATGCGCAGCATAATGTTCATCTTGACATTCTCGATGCCGCCGACGTACCGGCTGAGCTCCCAGGGATACTGCCGGTTTGCGTGCCACGCCTTGCCCATGGAGAGAAACGCGGCGTGTGTGACGGCCTGGGTGTCTGCCGTGATGCGGTCGTGCTCCTGGGCCGTGAGATGGACGTACTTCGACTGGAGGCAGCTGAGCACGATCTCGACTTTACGCAGGGCTTCGTCTGGCGCGCGGTGCTGGATGAGGACCAGGGGCTGGTTCTGGGGATCGACGCCGGGGCCGTGGAGGGAGTGGCATGAGACGATGTAGACGTCTGAGGGGAGATGAGCCTCAAAGGCCTCGATCTCGGGGGATTTGCACGAGGTTTGGCCGCCGACGATGGCGCCCATCTTGGTTGCTAGACGACATCATGAGCGTCAGTTGGATGCTGGTATAGATAGACACTGAGGAATCATGAGATGCGATGGGCATAGCATACAGGGTCCATACTGAGCAATCACACGATCAATAAAGGCCGCCTCGACCGAGTAGATGATGTAGTCGCTCGCGCGGGATACGAAGTGGCCGTTGCGCAATATCTCAATGTTCTTCTAGACGGGAGAGACAGGCTTCAGCATCCGACTTTGTCACGATGGAAAAGAAGAAGAAAGAGAACAAGATAAGAAAAACATCATGGCAGTGGAACGAGGCAGCGCAGTGCGTACTTTGCCATTGTATTTTTCTTTAAGGCTATCGTATCTATCTTCTCTGTCGCACGCCAGGATTCTAAACTTGCACCGTTAATTACTCGGTCTTTGGGTACGGCGAACGTCTACGTGGGAAAACAAATGGGACACCAATTGCAAGGGTTCTTCTCTAGCATCTTTTTCGACTGTTAGCCTTCTCCGCTTTGTGAAAATTTTAAAAGACAAGTCGAAAACAACAAAAAGAGTGTAAAGGGGATATTTTTTTCAGACAAGTAAAAGTAAGGTAGCTAGCATTTTCATCACTGAAAGCACAGGTCCGGTTCTGATCACCATAACGGTGGGACAGGCGTCCCTGCGCAATACTCGAGCCAAATGCGCTCATGTCATCACGAAAAAGGGTAAAAGAAAGAGAGAAAAGAAAAAGTGTATGCTTACCTGCAAAAGAGAAATCTGGCAGAGGCGGAGAAACGCATCCATTCTCAAAGACGCAAAGACTCACCTCCAGCCAGCTTCCGACAGTCTCTCGGCGTACATCCGGCCCATGTCGCCCATGCCAATCAGCCCGACGGTGAAGTTTTCCATCCCCGCCGGGACGCTGGACTGCGTCGAAGCCATTGCGGCCCTGCTCGACGGGGATTTCCTGAAGCAGAGCGTCTCCAATGGCTGTCGCCCAGAAACAAAGACTTGATTCGTCCTGTTTGTGTTTTTTTTCCTGCTTCGGTGGAAGGCGAGGAAGAAAACAGGGCTGGGTTTGTGGGAATGGGAAAAAAGAAGAAAAATATTTGCGCGAAGTTGCTTTATGTGGTTGGAAAAAAAAAAGATGAGTAAGCAAGGCTCAGTGGGGTCGGGGAGCTTGATAGTCCGATATCGTGCGCCGAGAGTGGAGATGCAAGTATCCGAGCTTTCAAATATCCACGGATTACAAAGTCATTCAATGTGAGAGAGGCTTCATCAACTCATCTCCCTACTTCTCTTCTTCTCTTTATAGGTCTCTCTTTTTCCAGAAATGGAAGCAATATACGCCATCGGGTCGAACGGATCCGGCCAACTCGGCATCAGCCACAAAGAAGACGTTTCCGTACCAAAGCCCGTCCTCTTCCACCCCGAACAGCCCAGCTCTCGCATCGTCAAAGTCGCTGCCGGTGGCAATCACACTCTCCTTCTCACGGAATCCGGCAAGCTGTACTGGAGCGGAGACCCAGCTAGCGGAGCGTGTGGACTGCGGCCGTTCCCAAATATTCCCGTGTTCCTGGAAGCTCGACTGGCAAAGGAAGAGAGTATCGATCAGGTTGGAGAGATTGCTCTTGTTGCGGCTACGTGGGAAGCTTCTATTGTCGTTTCCAGAGATGACCAGGGAAAGAGAACCAAGGTGTTCAGCCTCGGCATAGGACAGAAAGGAGAGCTGGGCCTGGGCGAGTTGATTGTACGGACACCGTCAGCAACAAGGATCAAAGACTTTCCCCCGGCCGGCACCGAGATTGTGGATTTATCTGCCGGCATGGGGCATGTCGTTGCAGTATTGGACAATGGTGATGTTTACGGCTGGGGCAACTGCCGCAAGTCTCAGATTGGTGAGCCCGGCGCGGTAGTTTATACGGCCCGTAAGATTGAGGGCGTAAACTTCAAGGTGGTCAGAGCGGTTTGTGCAAAAGAATCTACATGCCTGTTTGGAGAACCAGGCAGCGGGAAGCTTCACGTCTTGGGCTCAGATAAATGGAGCTTAATTTCGACAGCCCCTTCAGCAGCCCCGACTTGGAAAGATGTCGGAGCTAGCTGGGGCAACTTTAACATCCTAGGTCAAGATGGAAGTCTGACAGCTTGGGGACGAGACGACCATGGCCAGCTTCCCCCCTCAAATCTGCCCCCTCTCGAAAAGGTGGCCATTGGCAGTGAACATGTCGTCGCTCTCACAGCAGATGGCGACGTCTTGTCATGGGGCTGGGGAGAACATGGCAACTGCGGACCGCAGGTTGAGAATAACGACGTCAAAGGAAGATGGAACGTGATTGCATCGTCAAAGCTCATCCCCCCTGAAAGTAAGATAGATAACATAGGTGCCGGCTGTGCCACTAGCTGGATATCCATCACGTCCAGTTGAAACTACAGATAACTGGAAACCAACACATACCACGATGCTTCTTTATCCGATGATTAGTCGGGGAATAAGGCCAGGCCTTGGACATCGGATAGTCTCTGAGTCGGATCCAGAAATGTCGACTCTGCTGCCGTGGGCTGCGCCTCCTCGGTTGGTTCATAGCCACTCGGTCGGACATCATCTGCGCGTCCCATGTGCGAAACAGAAGGGTTCTTCTCCAAGTTAGCCTCTAGTCATGATCTCGGCGATTTGGAATGGGAAACTTACGGGATCTGCACTGTGGTCCCATTCTAATCTGGCATCCTCATCGGCATCCTCATCATCGTCTCTTACGGGCTCCCATGCCTCGTCTTCGACAAAGAGACTTTCCGACCTGAGTGTTGGCGGCGGCGGCCGCTGTGAAGGCCGGAAATCGAATGCTCCAATACGTGAAGCACTGGCTCTAGCAGCGCTCAGTCGCGGAGTGGGATTTGGTGGCTGCCGTGACGATGATGGTGGCGCCATGGAAGGCGATGCGGCTTGCTCCCGCTGAATATCGGCCGTGGTTTGTGATGGTGTTGAGCTTCCGCGACGAGAAGTCTCTTCTAGATGCGGCATGGCCTTGCTGATGCCTTTGCTGCCCTTGTTCGCAGCCCCCTTACGAACCTTTTTGGTCCTCTTTGCGGGATTCCCTCCCCGCTCGCCAACGGTCATGATGAGAAACTCACATGATATGGCGTCGCCAGAGTAGGAAATTTGCATGGGCCTTGCGGGAAGAGAATATCGGGCAACAATGACGTTGCCGGTGATGGCTGCGTGCTGCGAGATTGCGCGCACGTCTTTGATGGAGACGACGATTTGAAGCTTATCTTCGACGTCGATATCGTCAAACTCGTCGGTTTCAACAGCAATCGAGGTATGCAGAGGTTTCTTAAGAACCGCTGTTCCCACAAGTTAGCTTCATCCCACGAGAATGTAGAGAGTGGTGCTCTTACCATCGTCGCTGATGGTCTTTTCGCTAAAGCAAGTGAAGTTGACATGATCGCCATCCGTGTTGATGTCAAGGTACTCGGTCCCAGGCCCAAAGTGATCCACCAGCTGCTTCAAGGTTCTCGACGAGATGCTCCAGTGGTAGAGAGCCTCCTCCTTGTTGAACTTTGCATGCACGGGCATGCTGACTTCAAACGGAAGTCGGTGCGTAGCGGTCAGTCCATTTCGAAAGATGATTCGGGCAATGAAGCGGCTCTTGACGCCTTCTCCATCTTCAATGGCAACGTCACAGCGGTCAATGATACTCTGCTTGTCCGCGTCGCCTCGTGATTCTACCCCAGATCTGCTGCGGAAGAGAGAGGCCAAGCCCTAGAAGCGACGATTAGATTCGTCATTACCAGATAGAGTAGAGAGAATCTCACTCTGATGTACATGGAGCAGAAGAACTTCTCCTGAAACTGCCCCGTGCCCTGATACTGGTAGCGCCCAAAGAAGCGGCTGGTTGCGAACCGGAAGCTTGCGTAGGCTGATTTGGAAGTGTTCATTGTGGAGAGGAAGAACTGTCCACAAGGTTAGCAGCTGCCGGTATAGAATATCGAGAAGAGTAAGAGAGGGTTGTCTTTACAGAATCCTTTCGCGCTTCGATGGACACATCCTCGCTGAATTTGCTCAGGCAGTTGAGGGCATCTCGAAACGCCGTGACACCCTCTTCGCTGAGGGTGAATGTCAGGACGGCCATGGCGGCATGTGATGAAGTGATGGGAGGAGCCGCGATTGGTAGATTCACCCCGTGACGCTGGAAATGGAGGATTAAATCATTGTTATTAGTAAAGTGAATTCACGTGTATTCACGTGTTTGCTTCAGGGGGAATGAAGCTGGATTCATGAAAGTTGGACGTGCTGAATGAGCTTGTCGTTCACGAGCTACTGCTGGAGATGCACTGGGCGGCGGTGGTGGTTAATGGGGTAATCCGCATTGATGCATATTCACCGCTTTTACGAGTATTATGCATGTAGTGCGATCTTGATTTGCTGCCCTCAGCTGCCTTCGTCGAAGCTGTGTACAGTCAAGATGAACATCAAAAAGAAGAAATGTAACATTGTCGCCGCTTGTGCTATTTATTCTGTATTCTTGAGACGACAAACCGATGCATATTCATCATCCTCACCTTTCACAATCTCATGTTGATCGTCAATCACCGCCTTAATCTTCCCGTCCTTCCCTTTAGCCTTTTTTGAGTGGCGCTTCACAATGTGCCTCCGGAGGAAATCTCGCCTGGCAAATGGTGTCTGGCAGGGCATGCAGAAACATTTCTCTTTTGGGATATTGTTCTTCCTTGCATACTCCTTGTGATGTACCCAGTAGTGCCTGTTCCGCGCCTTGTTGTCCGCAAATAGTTCATAACAGAGTTTCATTTCTAGAGGCTCTGCCTCGCATGGAATCTGCTTGTTGTGTGTATTCAAGTGCTTTCTGAGAGATGACAAGTTAGCTTTGTATAACGTATTATTGCGTAATGAAGGGAATGCTTACTTAAAGTTACCGTCGTGCTTCTTCCATTCGTCGCAACACCATCTATAGCCAGGCCGACGTTCCCCTGAGAAGACATTAAACATGAGACATTAATCACGACCAGCTCTTGAAACAAGGCACTTACCGGTGGGGCTTGTGTCTGATGATGGGTCATTGAAGCTGAGAGTGAAAGGATTTTCCACCTCATCGTCAAAAGTGTCATCATCCATGTTGGAAGGGGTTAGCTCGGCACTCATGTCCGTATTGCCACTGCCCCAATCCATATCTGGAGGATAGTTTGCTGTATAATTATCCATGTCTGGAGGATAGTTTGCCGTGTAATTATCCATTGTTGTATCGTTTGATATATGCTGATTCATTGTTGAATATCTTATGTTAGTTATTGTTTGGTAATATGTGAAATTGTTGATCAAAGTTTCCGTTAGCAAATTGTTTTTCGCGGCGACCATCAAGTCATGTATCGACAAGTCATTCGCCGTCATGTATTCTGTCATGTTATTTTCAAATTCATCGTTTGTTGTAATATAGCGGGTCCAATCACTACCAGAAAAGTCTCTCTTCTCAGACAATGCCCGACATAAGGCTAACTCATGTGCTGATCGGTCCCGCTAAGTAGGACAGATGGGAATGTCAGGAGAGGGAGACGCATCTGATGGACCAGTGCTCTCTGCTTGCGACGAGGGCGAAGCCATCTCGGAATACCCGGGGCTACTCCAAGGGGGAGAGAAATCGGGACCCTCCGGATTGTCATTGCAGCCCAACGGCTGTTGAGGAGTTATTCCAAAGCAACGCATCTGGTACGGTGCTTCGGCGACATCGAAATCGACATGAGGTATGGATCCATTCATTTGCGAAGTGTTGAAGAGTAAATGAGAGTCACTGTCGGGCTGCACCCATGACTCCTTGGGAGAAACACCCGTGATGTACGGTTCGGCTTCCACGCCGAGGTGAACATTGGACATATGTGCGGCTCCATTGCATGTAACTTGTTCGAAGATGGCACGGCTGCGCAGTTCCCGAAGCTGGAAAAAATCCTCAGCATTGTCGCTGTGAGAGTAGATCATGGGGAAAGGCTCACCTTGTGCCTCTGAGGGCTGCCGATTGCTGACACCGAACCGCGTTTCTTCCTGCGCTGGACTCCCATGTCGTCTCCGACGAAGCAGTGACCGATGCAATTTTTTTGAGCTGCTTTGAATGTCGCAAGCGACGGCCTCCGCGGCGGTCCGTAAAGACTACACAGAGACGGCGGAGAAGGCGAGAGACGAGGCGGTTATTATAGACGTTTACCCTGATCCCCCCTCCAACGCCGGCATCTAGATTTCTCCCAGCAAAACAGACGCAAGACTTGACAGTGTGTGTAATGCTAGCCCAATCAGGCGTAAACCTCCCTCTTCCCCTCCAAGCGAGGACAAAGCTGGCGTCAGACAACGCGTGCCAACACAGCACTTTGTTCGTGCAGCTTGCTTGCGTGATGCGGCCTCTGATTGGAGCAGCATGCGTGCGACATGGGAGCGTGACCGGGCCTCTGGCAGATTTGGGTCTCATTTCCTGCGGCCTCTGGCATCTACAGGGGTTGTCAATGGTTCACTTTGAACGTGGCTTGTGCAAGAGGCCGCGGGTGACTCGCACGAGGCTGGCGAATAGGCGTCGACGGCATGGGGACGATGGACGCAGGCATTGCCGTGGGAAGGATTGAGGACAAGCGCTGGCTATAACAGCGCAGTTTGCGAGGACAAGGCAGAATTGTCATGAGGCTTGTGTCGTATAAATCGAGGTTGGCCAAGCTGCACAAGTGTCGTCAAAAGTGAGGCATTCAAAGCATCAATGCATGTCTGTGTCGTAGTCAATTGAAGAAACACCAAAAACAAGGGATCCGTCCAGCATTAAACATGTCTCGCAGCGACACAGTCAATCCGTCGTCGCCCTTGGACCAAACGAATGAGCAGCCGATTGAGTTGAAGCCCTCCATCAGCTACACCTTCTTTGAGCCCGTCATGCTTCTTCTTGCTCTAAGTCAATCTGTTCGCGACATGGCCGCACCGCGACCTCGTGAAGAGAACGTCAATATCCAGGACCCCAGGCAGCTGTTTCACACCTTTGTGAATAAGCTCAGCCACGTCTGTGATAATAAAAAGGGAGACTATGCGAAGACTGTCACCTCCTTTGTCATCCTCAAGAAACAAGGCGATCCGGACAAGGCTCACTACATCTTTGCGGCGAACCGCCAAACCGACGCCCACTTGCAAAGCACGGCGAGATATGTCACGACGCTCCTTCGCATGGTTGGACAGGCGCCCGCGGGCCGAGAGAATCAGGATAGTGCGAGGCATTCACTGCTATATCGCGTGTTGTGCTTCAACCGCCACCGGATTACGTTTTACTTGCGGGAGCTTCGGAAGCAAGCAGCGCTTTGTGTCGAGAAATGCGAGGCAGAGCGAACCGATGACAGTACGTGACGGAAATATAAATTTGACTTGGTAGCGATTGCTCACTCGTGACGGCGGCTGCAGATGAACTAGTTGTAGAGGGCTTGACAGAGCTCTTGGCCTCTTCTGACGATGGCTTGGACAAGTACGATCCAGAACCTGATTGTAAGTTTCCCATAGTAAGACGAGAGACAATAGATGGCTAATTGACCTTGCTCGTTGAATTAGACATTCGTCTGTGTGAGACAACAATTCAGCAGCTCATCAAGATTGAGCAATCCATAGTCGGGGAACTCATCGAAGAGCGTGCTCTCGAAAACCGCATGGTAGGATACACGAGCATGGAATGCTGGGCCAAGCTCCTCCACGCCGTCAGACGCATCCTCGCCTACCAGCAATCCGTCCAGTTCTTCCTCATGGCCAAAGACAGGTGGCCCAACCTCTTTAGAGACTTTGCCGTGTCCTTCATCTCGTCCAGCCGTCCCGTGAGCAAGCCAGGCCGCAACAAGAGCTACTCTGCAGAAAGCATCGTCGGCCGCATGACAAGCACGCCAGGCCAAATCGAGATATTCCGGAGATTTGTACGAGATCTCCAGACGTTCAATCTCGACGACCGTATCAAAGAGGAGTTTGGCAAAGCGTCCTTCAACCCGATTGTCCATGCAGAAGTCCTCTTGCTGAACTGGATCTCCAGACAAGGCCTAGTTGCGCCTTCAAGATTCTTCAACAACTGGAAGTACATTGGCTGCAGCAAGCCGACATGCAAGCTGTGCAGCTACTACTTTGACGAACACCAATCGGGGGTGGAACACCGGCCTTCCCACGGCAACTTGTATCCCAGCTGGCGTCTGCCCGACGTGTTTCCGCATCAAGGACAAGAAGGCTTGAATGCGAGAAGGACGATGATGGAAAGATTAAAGGACCGGGTACGCCGTGATGCGTTTGCCATTGTGGCGGAAAGGTCCTTTCCGAGTTCAAAGAGAGCCGATTCAAACACGGACACTGCGCGGATGACGCTTCTTCCGGTCGGCACTTTGCGAAGGCCGCCCACTGAGATTGACGATCTTGCGTCCATGATGGGACAAGTGGATATTGTCTGAGTCTTGGCAAGGGTGACTTGTTTATAGGGTTGGTATTTTGGTTATAAGAACGCAGGTAGTGGTTGGTATTCTCGTCATAATGAAACGTCCATATTAAACACCGAAGCCAATGCTCAGTCCACCCTCAAACCAGAGGAGCATTACAACATCAAATCAATCTCTCAAAGCCATGACGCAACTCCTCCAGCCGTCTCTCTTCAACCACTCTTGAAGCAAGTGAATTTCCCCAGCGAAAACCTCCACGGCCCACGACGCACTCCATGTCGATCGGCGTGGACGCTCGTGCCAAAGTGGCGGCCTCCAAAATGTTTTGCCCAAAACAGACCCATGCTTGCTATTTTTGTGGTATTTTGATATAAAACTGTCGGTATTTATTGTTGTTGAAAGAAGAGTATCACTATGCTTCCATGGTTAGCAGTTGACACCTCTAGATCTCAACAAGACGCAACTTACAGAGGTTTTTGCAGCAACTTGAACAAAACGCTCAAATGTTTGGCATTAAAAGAATATGTTTGAAGACAGAAAGTATCGTGAAGTTATAAAGAACGCGTCATGTCTCGTGCTACTTCCAGTATTATAATGAGTGAATGGATGGCTGCTTGATCTACATTCCATGACGTATTGGCTTCTTGGCACGCAACAAATCTCCTTTGTCCTTGTGTGAGGCACATGATTCAGACCGCAATGACGCAACAAAGAAAATAAGCCTTGATTTAGAGTTAAAATTAGAGTATCATGTACCTCGGACCCTTTCACCGCCAAGTCTTTCAACAATGACCTATCGAGACGCCATCTTCCGCCACAGCATCCACGTAACTGTCTCTCCATGGCGCAGCAAAAGTTCAGCTCGCACAAAAACAAAAAAAACACAACCATACCATCGTTGACAACACTGTATGAATCACTACTTACAAGTTAGTACTACTCATAACTGCTAGGTAGGTACAGTAGCTAGTCAAGCCTCCATCATGAAGAATCGAGACCTCTCTTCCCAGCAGCCACCAAACTCAGCTCTCCCCCCTTATCCCCCGTCCCAGTCCAGTAAAACAACCCCCCAAGAGCTTGATGAGCCGCATATCTCCCCTTCATGTACACAGTCTGCGGCACATCAAACGTAACGTATCCCTTGTCCCTATCCGAGTCCACATACCACGCCGCCACGGCTCTCTCATCCACCACGGCCTTTTCCACCCACTGGTCCGGAATGTCACAATAATCCATCTCTCCCGCACGCTCCGTAGAGCATCCAGGGCCTTTGGCGTGAGGGAAATACCTTGCGTAAGCTGGGATTCCTAGCGCGAGCTTTCGGCTAGGAAATCCTCGAGACAAAAGATATTCCACACCGTCTGTGGCACACAGTTTGAGCTCTGGGTGTGAAGACTGGAGGTCGCCTCTGGGCGAGTGAAGCTGTGCATGGTTGCCGCATACGTTGGTCCAGGAGCCCGTAAAGTCGTATGCCATGAGGTTGATGTAATTGACAAGCTTCGACACGGCATCAAGGTCGATGTGCTTGAGAATGTATTGACCAACGGGAAGAGCCGTAGTGAGGAAATAATCCTCCTCGGGCAGTGCGTTGCGGCACTCTTGAAGAAGCTTGACATAGTTTCGACCTTGCTCGGCGTCTTTTGGATGTTCCCAGTCAACTAAAGAGCAGTAAGCGGCTTGTCTGTAACAGTAGAAAAGATCATCGTACTATCCACGCCATCAATTTCGTGACGGTCACAAAACTGGCGGACTTGCCGCGCAAACGTCTCCCGAGCATCGCGGCTGGCAGCCAGAGCCTGAAACTCTTTGCTCCCAGTACCTCCTCCAATAGACACAATGGTTTTGAGCTTTGGGTTATTAAGTTTGAGCTTTGCAAGCGCAGCTAGAGCGCCTTTTTCTCCGTCGACTTCCTTGACCATGTCGGCGTGCTCATCAAACCACTATCTCAATGTCAGTACAGTCAGCACTGAGAATATAGGCCAGCAACTTACACGAAGAGAACCATCTTCATGAACACTAAGTAATCATCAGCCCTCATTCTTACACTCATACCCATCTCAGGACTCACCCAACAAAGGCGTAAAACACATGCGTAATATTGTCCACGTCAAGAGTTGCCGGCGTCTTGCCCTTGTAAACCAGCCAATTGGGATAATACACGCCATTCATATAACTCCGATTCAAAGGAGGAGGCCGGATCTCGTACTCGTTATCCTCATCAGGCTGTTGCTCGTGATGATCTTGGTTATCATCCGATGACCCGCTTAAGCAGCAGCATGGACAGAGCCAGCCTCGTGAGCGCGGAACCATTTTGACAGACTCTTCTTCTTCTCCAGGTGAGCGGTGAGGGCTTGATGAAGTTGTCATGAGATGGTGGATCAGGGAGGCCAGAGTCCTGCTGATGCTGATGCTGATCTGATGCTGCAGGACCCCGCAGGTGCCCCGCCTCTTTATTGCTACGCACAATGCGTTTGTACAGACATCATGTTACACGTCAGAGCCTCTTTCTGGTCCGGTTCAGTGGCTGAATTAAACAACAAAGAGGCTGTCAAGTTGGCGCGCGCCTTTGCGTTTAAGCTTCCATCTGACTGATTGGGTGGAACTGAGGGTTATTAGACTGAGTCTGCAGAAGCAGCGGTCTGTACTTGTATCGTGAAGCAATCGAAACAGCAGGATTGCTCTGTTGTATCATGTTGAATATTAAAGTAATTTTAAGCAAAGAAAATGAAATAAGATGCTAGATCAATGTGAAAGGACGCGAGGCCATGACGCAGCCCTGCAACTTGCCGTATCGGGCAAATGTTAGCCTCCGTTGCCACGATCCACAAACTTCCTTTTGACTTGGTGTCTTTATTGGCTATAACTTCCCGAGTGGCTTTGCTAGAGTTCAAGTATGACATTGGCAGGGTAGAATCATAATTCTCGGCATTTCGCTTCATTCATGGCTTCGCGTATATACCCATCCAATCACATCCATCCAACCGGTCTATCGTCATCTCGTGTACAAGCAAACTCGGCTAAACAAATCTATCCAACACCCAGCTCATGATGCCCAGAATCACCATCAAGAATAAAACCAATTTCTCGATTCATCACCGTAAATCACATCCCCCCATTCATCAAGCATCAACGTCCCCCACTGTCTATCATTATAATTCTCCAGCGGCGACGTCCACAACCCACTCCGTATCAGGTCCCATTTCGCCCCTCAGCCAATACGCCATGATATACCAACTCCTGCTGGTGAGAGGTGTAAAATCGTCCTGATAAATCTCCAGTGCTTGAACCACTCTCTGCTGAAGCTCAACACTGTCTGCAGCCGCCCACCCTGGAATCAGGCAAAGCGGTATGAAGCTGGCTCCTAGAGGCCTGTATTGCGAAGCGTCGTGTGCCAACTGGATGGCGTCGTTGGTCATTGCGTTTGCCTCTTCAACCATGCTCCCAACATCTATTCCAAAGGCACGTAGATACCCATTATAAATCAGTGCGCATCCCATCAGCAGACCCAATGAGACTTGGTACTGAATACGGAGCTTTGTTGCCGCGCGCGTTGGTGTATCAGAGGCCAGAGTATCGGCCATTTCTAAAGCGCCTTTCAACAGCGGTATTTCATATCGCATGCGTTCATAGGCCGCGGCAATGTCGTCCTTGTACTTGGCCGGCTCTCGAATCAAATCTGGGATCTGGGCAAGATTTCTTAGTTCCAGACTAAGCATCTTTTTGGCACTGCTACTCAGAGGTGCAGCCGGGCCCAATGCCCGCTTCTTGAAGTTGAGGAACCAGGGACTCAGTCGTATCTTTGGGTTGAAGATGGCTTCTAGAATCTGGCATCCATGCAAAGTAAGCGAGAGTTGTACGTAAAGAAGCAGTGACACTTACAACAGGCACACAAAGGGTATCACGTAGACTCTTTTCGAAGGGGTCTGGATTACTCTTGGACCCAGCTGCATCGAGCAAGTGTGCAAGTCCCTCTCCATGGCTCATCTTTTGATCACTATCTCTCCCCGTCCAGCCCTTTAAGGTGGGAAACAGCCATGTTAGTGTGCATGCTTAAGGAGGCGAGTCACTTGGGCACATCTTACTTGGCAAATCATTAGCACATAGACGGCACACAGCGTCTCCGGCTTGTTTGCGCTCTGCGGGTCATTCAAACAGGTCCTGAGAGCCTGCAGTGCGTTTACGTATTTCACCACAGACCCGCGGGACAGCGACGACTGCTCATGCCTGCGGAGGTGTGGGTAGAAGCCTACCATGGCCTCTACCGCGGCATCCAGCGCTGCATTGGTGCCCAGACGCCGCGGGAGCTCCTTGAACCAAGGGCCGTAGCAGGCGAGGTCATAGCTGGGGTCGTTGATATCCAGCAGCGAAGCAAAGGCCCCCGATCGAGCGGTATCCCTGTTCGACACGAGGCTGGCGATGGACGATGGGCTCCCGCCGCTGCTCCCGCTCCCAGACGCCCTACTTCGGGCCTTTTTGGACACTCTCTCGACCTGCAGATCCGTCTGGTCCTTCCACTTGTATCGCAGCTGGCCACACCCTATGCATGGTATGTTTAGGCGCGAACAGCGGGCGCAGGCGGGCGAGGCCATGTCGCACTGGAGGGTGCTTTAGCGGCACGGATGGCAGAGACGTGAAGTGGCCAGCGTTTCCATTCATTGGCTTGCAGCTCCGTTTGGGGGACAGCAGGCCTAGATGGAGCAATTGAAACGAACCTTTTTCTTCTGCTTCCTGCACGCATCGCAGCCGCGGTACGTCGGCACGCCTGGCATGGCGGCGGCTGAATAGGAGCGCTGCGTATTGCCTAATCAGGCAGTGGGGAGGGATGAGAGGAAAGACGACGCCGTCGGAAGATGGAATGTCGTGCTATGCTCGAGTAGGTAGGCAGGCAGGAACGATTTTGTTGTGTTGGTAATGCGGTTTGGTTGCTTTGCTTGTTTGGTGGTATCAATGTTTGCCTCTCTCGTGGATGAGTGCTGGAGCGCCGCTTTTCCTCTCTTTCAAGGGTGATGACGCGGTGACCGCAGTACCCAATCAATCCTTTCGACTGAACAAGCCACAAGAGTCGAATCCTCTGCAGGGCAAAACAAGGCAAGGCTTATCGCAAGGCTGAATCTGCCCTCCTGATGGATTCGTGATGATGTCAAGACAAATTTCCGCTCACAGCTCGAGGCAGCCTGGAGGTCACTGGCCCACTGTATTAGCTCAGCTCGGGGCGCCGATTGGACAGCTGTGGAGCGGCGATCACAGCCATATCGGGTGTGGCGCGGCGCTCGCCTTGATTGGGGCAAGAGGCAGCTGTGGCTCAAGCAGGTACGTACAGATACAGTCGATGAGTTGTGAGATATAAGTGCAACTAATACTCTGCAATCACTTTTCAAAGAAGAATTGGATATAGTTGTATCTGTGCTACTAGATGCTCTCCAAGAAGTGCCATATGCCCATGTATCTATAAGCACAAATGGTTAAGTAGGTTGACTCGATGTAAAGATGGCCCGTCGCTACCCATCTTATACAACCAAGCCCTCAACCATCGTATACAGCCATCCACAATATTCTCAAGAATAACAACTATTACAGCGTAAACTATTGAAAATAACATGATGGTCTTCATTAATATATATTCTCATCCAAGGGCCCGCCTGGGAGTTCAGCTAGCAGACAAAAGATGTGTGCATTAAAGACTTACATACCAGTGTAAGTCCTTCGTGCTTGACCCGAGTCTGTCCCCTTGAACAAAGTTCCAGATCGCTTGGGAAGCAACAGTCTCTAAACCCATCCATCCGACCGTCTCTAGTTGTTTGTTTCCCTCCTACTGCTGCAGCACGTTATTCCTCTGTGACATACCAAGTTGCCCCCGAGACGTGTATCATCACAAACCAGCCAAGCCCATCAATACTTTTGCGCATAGTATCCTCATGATATTCCGCGATTCTATTCATTTATTACATTCCTGTTTTAAATTATAGAACGACACATTGGCATTATGGACGTCGCTCCAAAACGCAAGCGACTTCTGACTATCCGACGCAGCGAGACAGAAAACTCGACGATCCTGATCTACCCACAGCTCCGCATTCGGTACAACCCCCCATATATGCTGCCAAGCTCCATGCGTTCAACCAGCCCTTTCTTGAGCTGTACTCTTATCCTGCCGTCGACAACGTCCTGGCTGGGGCTGCTCGCTCCTCCTCGTGTACATCAGAAATCCGCCTCACAATGAGCGGCAAAGAATACACTATCACCACTGATGCTAATAACAATAGCTTTGGTCTGAAAGGTTACGATGAGGGCGAGCTCAGGTGGGTGGAGAACTCCAAACCAAGAAATCGGGTGCTGGAGCTCGTCGACCATACCGGAAGGCTTCTGGCGAGGCTCAAAGCCAGTCGCAGTAACATTGACCGGAGGATGCTGGAGCTTTATGTAGAGTGCACTGAGAGCCTTCTAAGACTCGTGATTCTATCTGGATTTGTGGCGATAGACGCGATCTTGCAACGGATCCCTCTGCATGGAACAGGAGAGGCGAAAGTACATCTGTCTACGATAGGGAAGGGGGAAGCGTAGGCTCCATATGGTGAAATGGTTCGTTTGTTTACGCTTTGTTCAGAAGACGGAGAGCTTGGGTATATGGTATGGGCATTGGAGGGCGTCTCGCTCTGAAAACACGCTTTCATTTTGTATTCTGTTGCGGTTTGCATTTCCAGATACGCACAGTTTTGGTTTGGCCATTATCTGCCGTATTCAAATAGATTATGCAGCAGATTGTATATGATGTCCTACACTTTGACGTAATGTTTCGCTGGGGTGCATGAAAACTAGCAGTAACATGTACTATAAGACGGGATGACTGGTTGACAAGTTTGAGAAACTCCAATACGACCTGTGACTAGAAACTCATATTCCCCAAGGCAGGATGCCTCTGAGAAAGCGGCATCATCTGGTTGGCCCCGAACGTGTCTTTCCAGAATTCGATCTGTTCACCCATGAATGCTATTCAATTTGTGAGCAGGCTTTTGCTAGAACCAGTCAGACAACTCTCAGGCAGACATTTCTCAGGGCAAGCCTATGAGAACAAGACACTTAGCTGAAAGCCCCTTATCAGCCACACTACTTTACGGAGTGTATTAAAGCAATTCGTACCTATATTTACTAGCTGCATATACATGCAGAGTCAACAGGCTATCCATCTTCGTTTTGGATGCTCAAGGTATATCACAATTGTCTCATTCCGTATGTTGTCATTCCATCAATAGTCAAAGGATGTTATAGAACAAGTAGATGCCTCTGTCATTACGCAGCGGAATCAAACAAGTAATCTCTCCAAGGGATAGAGGGCAGCATCACTTGTCTACACGCAAACAATAGCATCATCTCCAAGCCGAAGAACAAGGTACGAGTTCAGCACACCGTACTTCATATTCCGTTGCTATCAGTAATCGAGACACTCGTAACGTTATTGGATCAACTCGAGCGGAGTGGAGAAGAGCGGACAAACCATTGCGGTAGCTTTCATGTCGAGTTTAGCCCACTTCGCCTTCACAGCACTTTTAACTCTCCCGGACTTCTTAGGCACACATCTCTTCCTTACACAAAGCGATTTCACAGAATTTTTAATTCATCCAAGGCTCTTCTAAGTAGAAGCTGATACTCTACACCCAATCCCAATTTGAATATGCCGGACCATCTTGTCATGACCAGGTCACATTGTATTCCAGGTTCCTAATCGGCTTCCGTTCACCACCCTCCATTGCATCCACAGCAATGTTAGCACCGCCCAAGTCCAAGTTGGAATCTAACCTGCTGAATTCTCTATAGCGGAATTGCTTCGCGCGGGCCCGTTGCATTTCACGACATTTAAACTGCACCCCAGTCCCCCAGTCACTTGGCATGTTCAGCTGGGTCGGTGAAAACGAGACTAACCAACCGATTTCACAGCATTGTAAACTCCCACCGAGGGCACCAAGATCAACTTACCTTCAAACTACGAGTATTCGATTTGTCATTGGCTGTTTTCACAGCATTTTTCACTCCTCCTAAGGCTATTGCTCCACACCACCCGCAGGGCTGCATGAACGGGTTCTGTCTTTCACAGCATTTTTAACCTCCCCCAAGGCCATCTAGAGAAGCCTCCGTCTTGCATGTGTATTTTCACAGCAATTTTAGCCTCTCTCACCTGCATCAACAACAGCCTCCAATCATTCATCCCAGCACACATAAACTCCCCCTCCCCCCAATGCCAATGCTGTTGGTGGACAAACCACACACCCATTCACTTTAAACAGAAAAAAGCCGCCGAAAAGTCAATCTCCTCAAAGCCTGGCCAAAGCGCCCCTACACAAAAAGTAAAGAAATATCCAACGCTCGCACACTTCTCGCACACATTTCTCCCATCCTCATTGGATCAAAACGCCCAAACTCCAAGCATGTAAACGAGGCTGCATGAACTAAAAAGGGGGACGCAAAGCCTTGCCTCGGGAGAACGAGGAAACATGTGCGACACTTTTTTCACGTCTTACAGCCACACACAGACCAGCCAGCCGTTCGCATATCAACGTAGGTATGGATGGATATCCAAAAGGTTCTTTTTCGGCCCCCCCCCCCTCTCTTCATGGAGAACTAGCCGAGGTATGCTGTGCGACGCGGATTCCGCGGGATCTAATGTACTTTGAAAAGAAACATTGCGTAAACTTGGGGGCTTAGAAGAGCAAGTATCAAGGATTGCGTGAACAACGTTACGGTCCTTTTTTTTTTGCCAAGGCGTTCAAAGAGCCGTGACGTGAACCAAAGAGAATACTAGCCAATCGGTGGGTTTGGGATTTTGGGGGCTAGTGGGAGTGAAGCGCGTTATGTAAATGAGACAGCCACTCAGCCTCACGTACGGAGTAGATGAAGGGCGGAAAAGGGGGTGTGTGAGTTCCGCGAGGAAGAGTCGTGAGTCGAGGTAAGGCAATGGGTAGCATCTTCACAAGCCTGGCATCATATCATGATATGCCTCATCGAAGCAAAAAAGACGGAAAGGCAATAACAAGCACCATCAGCCACATCGTCGCCCGAGGCCATAAAGGAGAACAAGGGAAACGAAAAAAAGACAATTGCAAGGATTCATATAGCTCAAGTTATTTCCCTAGGGGTCTGTTTTCCGCGCTCCTTGCCCTGCGCATTCCTCCGAAAAAGAAACACAGCCATCCATACAGAAACTGTCCGCCGCCGCCCTTCCTCCCTAGAAATTCCCTTTGCGCGCGCCCTGAGCGTAGCAACAATCTTAAAAAAAATTACAGAACCAGGAAATAGAATAAGAAAACCGGTCAAATAGAGGGTGGGGAAGTAAAGAGAAGAAAGAAAAAAAAAGACCAGGCACAGTATATCAAAGGAGATATACGGCAAAATAGAAACAACGATAAAGCAGCCGACCGGAACGCCTTCGTTCACCCTTTGTTGTTGTGCCACCGTTAAACCCCCAAATTTCCATCAAAAACCATCCTTGTGATTTGTAACAGCCCGCATCCGTGAGCCGTAAACTTTGTTTCCCCCGATTATTGCCGCCATCATGGGCTGTTTTATCAAAAACAGAACCAAGCCAGGCCGTGACAGGCGCTGGTAATACCCATAGTCATGCGCGGCCAAGCCCGCGTTTTGGTTTTTTTGTGTTTTGTTATTCAGTGCGCGAAAAGAGATTTCAACAGAACCAAGCCAGTGAAGTGAGAAAAAGAAAAAAAAGGGTAGGGCGATTGTTGTGATGAGGCGGTCTGTCGTGCACATCATATGTTTTCTTTTTTTTTCCGGCAAGGCCTCGCGGCCTCATCAGCTGTGAAAAGCAGGTTGCAACAGAGGGTCGAAAGCTTTAGTCAGAAAGCAACCGCGAGGGCGACCCCGGCTGCGAAGACGTTACTGGCTGTGTAGACGACGCCGGCTGTGACTGAGGCTCGGCGTTGGACTACATGACCGAGGAAGCCAACAGGCGCGATTCGACATCGTCCATGCCCATTCCGTCCATGCGAGGACCCTCCATGCCCTGGAGCCGTTGTTCTATCGCCTGGAAGCGAGGCTCGTAGCCGCCGGCGCGGGCCTCGATGTTCTCCATGCGCTTCTCAATGTTGTCGAGCCGCTGTTCGATGCGCATCAGGCCTTGGGCCATGTCGTGGCTCAGGCGGTCCAGCTTGTTGGTGAAGGAGCGGATGGAGGTTGCCAAGGGAGCATTCTCCTGGCCGGGGGTGCCGGAGGGGACGCGCGGCTCGTGGTTGTGTCGTGGTTCTTGCAGGGCGAAGCGCCACTGGTTGCCCAGCTGGACCTCGCAGACGGCCTTTGCACGGAAGGGACAGTCAATCTTGCGCGTCGAGGGGTTGCGCTTCTTGGCGGTGCTGTTGTACTTGACGCCGCCGCGGTCGCAGACGAGGTCGTAGCGGGTGGGCTTGCCGTCGCGGTAGTTGGAGGCGCGCAGCTTGACGATGCCGTAGCCCTGGTCCTTTGCGACGCGCTGGACCGAGGCCATCAGGTCGTCAAACGTCCTGAAGATGCCCTCTGGCGGAGGCAGCAGCGCCGGCGGGGGGGGTATTCGGCATCGCGATGAGTTGAGCCACGGTGGCGAACGCGAAAGGCGCGGACCTTTTTTGCACGAGGGGGAAAAAGGGCGGTTGGTGAGAGGGTTTGCGAGGGGCAGAGAGGGAGCTTGCGGCGTCTCTCCTCTGGCGGTGGAAGCTGCGGAAAAAAGATATAGTCGAGCGACAAAGGTCCTTGATGGAAGCACGAGTGGTACCGGCAGGTGAATCGCGTTTGGGGGGGGCGTGGGGCGCTTTTGGTCTAGGAGAGTGTTCTGTAGATGGATTAAGTCAAGGTACAGAGTGCAATGCAGAAAGAGAGAGGCCGGGCTGTGAGGATTTTTTCCAATCCGCACTGTTGGCCAGGTTTCAAGGTTTGGCGTTGATCCGGTCCGAGCGATGCGGGCCAGTCAGAGGGATGGCTCGGATGTACAGGTACCTGGGCCGGTACTTGTGTGTTTGGCGTGCCGGGAGCAAGCAAAACAAGCAGAAACGAGCAAACGCAACGGCAAAAAGGTACAGCCCGCTGGGGGCCTGGGCTACGTAACTTATACCTGGGTCGAGTTAGAGATGACGGGGGACGAGACTAGCGCAGAAGCTGCTGCTGAGATGCCGAGTTTGACGTTGGCTCTGCTGAGGAAGCATTTGATTGCATGTCACCGGCATGTCGCTCCGTCTGCCCTTTTTTTCCCTAGGGATTTTCTTCTCCAACCCCCCTCGCCGTTGCAGCTGTTTTGGCCTGTGCCAGGGTTTGGCCGTGGCCATTACGTACAGGCACCTGTCACGGCCGTTCTGTATCAGTGCTGCACAGTCATAGAATTACACGAGTTGCAGGTACCGATACTAGGTAGTACTCGTAATCGTGGGCGCAAGAATGCGAGGGCAGGGCAGGAAGCAAATCATTTCTCGGAAAACAAAACGCACAGATTGACGGGCAAGGGTCCTTGTCATGGAAACATGCTGAATCACACCCTTCTCACGCCATGTTACTGCACTCGTATGTGTGTGTATTCCAGCCTGTGGCTCGGGACGATAGTACGGAGTACATTGGCGGCTGGTCGTTTTTTTCTGGAGATGCGCGCATATCCCAAGTGGGTAGCAGGCTGTTTTTAGCACTTCCGCGCAACCAAGGTACAACTCTATTTCGTACCTACAGCAAGCAGGGCCAAACCGGTTCCGAGATGCCCCTTGATTGCGCGTCTGTCTCTGTCTGTCTCTGTCTCTCTGTCTCTCTGTCTCTCTGTCTCCCTCTCTCTCTTTTTTCTTCTCTTCTTCTCTTTCCTCAGGCACAATGTTCAATCCAATCAGTTACAAATCAATACAATCAAATATCCCAATCGATGCCTCGGTAGACGTGTACACTGCTGTCATTACATCGAAATACTATAGCACAAGTACTCCGTACCTCCCGTGCGTATTCCTCTGACCCCATCGACCCACGCATTTTTTCGCTCACTGCGCCCAAACAGGGGTTGCACGATACTACTTGTCCAAGCACTTGACAGGCCAAGCCGCCAGAAGTAGCTCCAGCGCACGTGACAGGCGGTACATGCTACATATACATTGACGGCCCAGAGTCCACGATGCAGCCCTTCGGAGCTCGCATGTCAAAGTACTCCAACTCGCCGCATGCAAGGAGGCCTTCCAGCAGGGCCAATGGCGCGTGCATGGCCGCGATTCTGTCGATGTAATTTGTAATTTGCGTCGGCCGTGTCTTCCCTTGGCTTGGGTATCTGAAAGGGACTGCACGCAAGCAGTACCTGGTACCGTGCACTCCCGAGGCCGTCAGACGGCGCATCAGCACTGTGCTCCGTACTCGGTACTTTGTATGCAAGCGTCCGCCGAGTTCACTCTAACGGCCAAGTGCTGTGTGAGACGCGGTGTTCCAGATGGCCAGGGCACGGCTGCGGATTCTTCCCAATGTACCAGGTACCCGCGCTTGGGTGCCCGATAAGCCCTGCGTTGCCTGATACTTTCAAGCCTCGAACCCTGTCTTGTTCTGTGCTGCCGCCCCACGTTCGCGCGAAGCCCATCATCCCCAACTTCTAGAATCGCCTCTCACTCGCCCAGATCTGCTACTACGTATGCGTGGGGGGTGATATTGACATCGATGCTTGTGCGCTTGGCCGGATTCCGCACTCTGTCGCATTGCCTCTTGGTTCCTTTTACTTGGTTCTGATTGCCTGCGCGCCCCGAAAAGCAATGGAAAACAAGGCGCCCACGACGGCCGACAAGGAGGCGGCCAAGCAGTTGGCTGAGGAGGAGCAGGCCCTTAATCTGGCGATGCAGCGGCTCAAGCTGCTACACATCAAGGCACGTTTTGATTCATTTGCGCATCGCGTCTAAGCGAGACTAACCGAAACCCCCAAATGTAGGAACGCATGCTCCGGGACACCATCCCCACGATGCTGGAGCCTCTGGTGCAGAAACATCCATCGCGTAAGGCGCCCTCCTTTTTGCTTTCCTGTCACATGTCATGTCACCTCGTTTGGCGCGCGCTGGACTCGTGCTAACACCCCCCCTCCAGCAGATGTCATGTATGCCGCCTTCATGAAGGCCGTCAATGACGCACAGGCAAAGATTACCGACTTCACAACCCTCATGAGGGACGAGACCAGCACCGACGCCTTTGCCCGCGCCAGCAAGAGCAAGGAGGAGAGACCGCTGGGCATCACGCCTTGGAGGCACGGAGATTACCCGGGCTGGTTTGATTTGGACAAGCCCTGGACGGCATAAACGCCATCATGTTTCACATTTGTACACGACTCTTTTTTTATCTCATGCAGGGAACGCTGGCGAATCGGTTCAATGGAGTAGAGGCGCTGCGGCGACCGTGTGTTCCTTTGCCAGCTCTCTATACCCGGATGATGTTGCGTGGGTTGGTCTCTGGAGCAGGCAAGGTTGATTGCGTTCATGTATGGGTACTTTAAGTTACTGGATATTTTAATCACAAAGACTTGGATACGAGCAGTGTTGGTCATGAACGTGTGTGCGTAGGTGTTTACCCAAGTGACTTTGCCGATGAGATAGGGGTAAACAAGCCGAATGGCCTCTGCACTGCCTCTGTTATTAGGGTGTTGGGGACAAGTCGTAGCCATGCTTTTCTCGCGGCGTGGTTCTGTATAAGAGGTCAATGAATCGGAGCTATAGGGATTATCAAAGGCAAACGATGGCACATATCAGACAAATGCCGACACTCCCTTATACACACCACTCGCCGAGCAAAGGCACGTATGAGAGACACGGCCCATCTAATGTTGCTTCAGTAGCGTTAAGCAATTGTAGAAAAGACAAACCATTATTGGATTTACCATCACAGTTGATAAAGAAATGGTCACAGTCTTTTAGCCATCAATCTCAATTCACGAGATGCATTGAAGCCTACAGCCTCATACCGTCAACTTGCCCATATCCAACATGCCCAGTTTGCTTATGGCATCGGCTCTAGTCCAACAAGCGCCATTTCGTAGAGGGTCGTCACCAAAGAGAGAAAACCTGTCGTCACGTGCACTCCAAGTGGGTTGTCCACAGCACGCTAGTCGTTCTCTGATTCGCCAGCTTAGCGGGCACAATCCGTTGTTCCGCCCACACAAAATTTCCCCAAATCTCGAAATTCCTCTTCTTTGGTGAGATACTCAGCACAACCACCGAGCATCACCAGATACAATGGCGTCCCACCGAGTCACCTACCGCCGCCGTAACGGGTGAGTTTTTCTCTTGTCGTCGGCCATGGCAAATGCGAATCGAATCGAATCGAATCGAATCGGATTCTCTCGTCCATGTGTCGTTGCCTGCGTGGCCCTGCCTTTGCGACGAATGGAAATATACTGACGGACGAAATCTCTGCAGCTACAACACTCGCTCCAACCGGACCCGAGTCATCAAGACTCCCGGCGGCGACCTCCGAGTTCTGCACATCAAGAAGCGCGGCACTGCCCCCAAGTGCGGTGACTGCGGCTCCAAGCTCCCTGGTGTAAGTTGTGGCCCTTGGCGAAATTTTACTAACACGGAGGACTGGCGACTGGAGAGGGACGAGGAAGAGTACGAGGGGACGAGGGGATGCTCGTTGAGAGGAAGGGATATCCGACCTGGAGGAAGCCTACCGTCTGAACACCTGCGGAACCAACGAAACGCCCAGCCTTGTCCTCTCCGCCCGATGACCTCTTCTCTCGCCTTCATCCTCCATCTTTGATCCTCAAGATTCGGACGACCATGATCAACCACAAGGAATCAGCAGCTGACCAGCATTTGACACATAGGTTCCCGCCCTCCGCCCCCGCGAGTACGCCCAGATCTCCAAGCCCCAGAAGACCGTCCAGCGCGCCTACGGTGGTTCCCGGTGCGGCGGCTGCGTCCGTGACCGGATCGTCCGTGCCTTTTTGATCGAGGAGCAGAAGATCGTCAAGAAGGTGATGAAGGAGCAGGAGGCGAGCCAGAAGAAGAAATAAACAAAGTTTTTAAAACGACTATGAGGAAAAATTTCGACTGATGGAATTGGCTTTCTGTGCGGGATGGCAAGGAACTCTTGGGGGTTTGGTTCATTGCTTTGGTGTTCATTAGGGCAAAACGGACTGCATGATACATATTGGCCGAGCCGACCCATGGCCGGTCTGCTGCTGTCTTTAGGACTGCTTCCTCTTGGTGATCTAATGGAAACGAACATCAAGTTGGTACGAAACGGCCCTTTTTGCAGGAGTGATGTGTTTGTGTGTGAGAGAGAGTACCAAGTGGGTGTTTTGGCACTCGTCAGAATTGTAGAGCCAAATTGCAGAATCTGGCTTTGAAATGCCAATCCAATAAGGTCGATGTGTAATTTTTGAGCCCCTTAAGCTAGTAAATTGCCAGCCATATGGATGGCGTACCTTGGACTGTGGGAATATGATTTCCATTGTAGAGGCTGTAAGTCACCATGACGTTCGCACATGTAAACCATCACACCCAGCTGCCCCGCGACAGAAAAAAAAAAATCCAAGCTCTGCACCACGTTTTTTACAAATCAACCTCGCCAAACCGCAATTGTCTACCGCGCCTTGAAAGAAGACCTTTTGTATAATCGATTGACGATGCGCAGGTCATTACGACTCTCGAATGGCCTCCGAGCCGCCCGCGCAGGCGTACGAAGCACCTCGACATTACCTCGACGACTCGCAGCTTCAACAAATGCTCTGTCGCAAACAGCAACAAACGCCTCCATCCTCCGCAGTCACACATTCAATCCCTCTTGCAAATCCTTCCACACGATCCCTAGCCTGTCAAAAGGCCGAGACCGAGACGCGATTCCCGATAACTCCCACCATCGTTTTCATACTTGGATCGCATCTTTTCGCACACGCTCTCCTCCATATCCAGCTGCTTGGAGCTCTTGTCCAGAGTAGACACTATGGACTCCTTCTCGCTCCGCAAAAAGTCAAAGATGCTCACCGGGTTTTCGTGATTGGCAACGTCTTCACACCATTGCCGGAAGTCTTCGTCGGGAAGAATGTCCTGATCGAAGCCGCCCTTCAACACTTGCAACGCCCCCGGAAGTCGTAGATAGTCCAGACTGGCTGCCATTTCGCCGTTTGCCGTGTCCACCTTTTCCGTCTCGGCCCGCACCAGCTTCGCCTTTTCCTCATCGTATAAGCTCGCGGATTCAGTCACCGCCATGGGTACAATCTTGGAGAACAGGTCGTGTCCGGTGATGCGCTGGATGTCCTGGCCTGCGTAGAGCTCGGATACTGGAATCGGCTTGGCGGCGGGTAGCTTGGCAATCTGGGGCAGGCTCGCTTCCGGGGGAACTGTCTGATGGTAGATGTAATCATTGTCCTTGATGGCCTCTCGTAGCCGCTCCTGCACCGCGGAGCACTGTCGCTTTGTGATTTCTTGTAGGTGAGCACTGCAGTCAGCACCGAGATTGGCATTGGACAGAACCGTGCTGGGGAAGCTCTTTGCTAATCGGTCAGCTTCCTTGGCCAGGGCGTCAGCGACCTGGAGTCGTGATAGCGCCACGCCATGCTGGCCAGCCTCATCGTCTGCCATTGCCTGATAGTACTGCGCTATGGAGTTGAGAAGGTTGGCTTTGATCTGTAATTGTTTGAATTTTCATTCCTAGATTAGCCATCTCTTACAAACTCGATTCAGAGAATAATGTGTAATGCAGGGTAGTTATTCCCCGGCCATTGTGCAGCTTACCTGGACCATTGCCAGCCAGACCTTTTCGAATATGGCCTTTGTGACGTTCTCCTGCACGCCCTCAACGGCCTGCCCATAGAGGTATCCGGCCTGCGATGCCAGCTTAGCCAGCAAGCCGGCCTTTTTCTGGTCCTTGATTTGCTTTTCCAAAAAGATCTCCTGCGCCTGGGCAAGCATGAGATGGATCAGCGTCTTGACAGTCTCTCGGCTCAGGTCGAATGAAGGAGCATGCAGAAAGTTTTCGTTGATGTATGTAAACATGCCGGCCGACGCTTGAAACGAGTGGTAGGCAACTTTGAGTGCGGAATCGTCTTCTCGGTTCTGTATGGCAGCGTGGCCGGAAAGAACAGCCGAAATGTTGAAGATGACGGACGCCTTTTCGAATGCGAGCGAGTACTGCGTCGTGGGCTTGTGGGTGAATGCGTCGAACCTGTTGGGGATTTGTCATTAGCATTGCTCAGACGAATGACGCAGCATGGCGACTCACCATGTAAAGGAAATCTTAATGTGCTGCTCATCCACGGGGAAGCGTAGGTCCAGCAGCTCCAGCTGTCCATAGTACCGGTAGAGCATGTCCCTGCCGGTGATGCTCTCCTTGCCCGCGCCTCGCATGTCCTGCCTCAGGCGGTTGAGCGTCGCGCACTCCTCGGCATATCGCTCGGGGTCATCGCCGTAGGTGTCGCGGATGTAGGACTTCAAGGGCGTGACCCAGTCGATCTCGTTGGTGGCCTTGGGCGGCGCGGCTATCATGGGGGACTGCGTCATCTTGTGCGACTGGCGGGAGACTCAATGGCCAAGGCTGAGACGGCCAGCAGGTCGCATGCGCGTCGGCGGCGCGGAGGACAGAGACGGCCAGCGGGATGCAGCAGCGCGGTGTGATGCGATGACAAAGCCTGACGAGAGGGATATCGGAATGCTGGCTGCTGGCAAGAGGGGAGAGGAGCAGTGCGAGGAGCGGCACAAGTGGCGGAGAGGGAACGAACGAGTGCCGTTTGTGTGCCCAGCTGGGTCGACGGGGAGCTGGCGATGTTCAACGCAGATGGAGCCCGAGGTCGAAGGCGAAGAGGCTTGCGTAGTAGCCTTGCGTGTTCTCGAGCTGTGTTGTGTGGAGGCCAACGTAAGATTAGTCTAGTAGCTGGTACCTAAGCTTGGTGACACCTCTGCCTTTGTATCTCGTGGTTGTTGGATTTGGCTTCTGAAGCGGGGTCTCTGCTCGAGATGCAGCTGCGACAACGATGGAGAGCACAGAACAGAGAGCAGCAATCGGATGCTTGATGCACGGTAGACGAAATGAACATCCAGGTTGCGAAAAAGACAAAAGAACAAAAAAGCGTAAAGCAACCGGTGATTGATTCCCCGGGAGCAGCCTACCAAGGGCTTTTGGCATGGACCGACTGGTGATTTGCCGGGCTGCTCTGGTGATGCCATTGACGGCTCAGGAATAGCCGCTGGATTGGGTTTGGGCAACCAACGTGGGGCCCGGCGCCTGTTAGGTCGGGTGCTCGTACCTACAGGCTACAGGCACTGTTGGGTGCTGCTAGACCGCTGTAACCAGAGCCACTGCGGGGCGCTACAGCGGCTGGTGGCGGGGCCTGGACCAGCATGAATCAAGCATTTCCTGCAGGTTGCTGAAGACGACGCATCGACGGGCCGACATGCACGAGACGGAGAGGCTGAAACAGAAAAAGAAGCATAATACATCCAGTATATATATATAGATACGAATGACATGTTGGTGGATGCATTCTACAACTGGAATTGACGGGCCTAGGTGAGTTGGCCGCTGTCAAAGCCTGCCGACGACTTGGGCATCAAAGAAACAAGGGTTCAGGTACAGGGATGTGCGAGTATAGCCTCAACCATGAAGATTGTAGACTAGACGATGGCAACAGCTGATCCAGCAATAGCGCCGGATAATGAGTTGCGCTTCTTCTTCTTCTGCTTCTACCTCTTTGTCCTTGTCAACTTTCAATCATGTCTCTCAAAGACACCAACTGACATCTGCCGAGTACTGGATAACTCGGCTTCTTCTTCTCCAGCTTCAACTTGACCGACTCAACCTCAACTCCCACCTCCTACCAAAAACAACCACCAACCAAGATGCAATCTCCATGCAAAAAATACAAAAAGAGGGGGTGAAGGCAAAAAAAAAAATCCCCTCCGAGTCAACTTTCCATCACCCATATCAAACCCTCATGTCACCCAAGCTTATGCGTGTGATGTGACCACCTCGCCCCTACCATTGGCCACCCCCGCGGCGCTTCCAGGCCACAAGCGCAAGCCGCTAACAGTGTCCCAAATCTCCAGTCGTTTTCGAGTGAAATGACTGGCCTGTGACAAGAAACAAAACAAGGCAAAGCAAAAAAAAGGGCTTCTGTTGCTATCTACTTTACTTTACTTGCCTTGGGAGTTTGCTCGCATAGGGCTTCGCTTCGCTTGTCCTCCCCCTGCTTGATGCGACCGAATATGCGGCCGCGCTTCGGCAACGGAGTTTCTGGTAGATGCACGAAATTCGCAAGCATTGGTCCATGATGCATCAATGTGGCTGAAGCTACGATTTAGGCGCCGCGGTGCATAACTTTGATGAATGGATGGATGGACGCATGTTCAATACCCATTCATTTCATTACAGCTCCCGTCTTGATTACTCATTACCTGTGGTGATACTTGCAAGTGCTTCCCTCTCAACGGCCTTACGAACAAGGTCGATAAAGGAAGAGCAATAACGGCAAAAGAAGACAAAGACGATACTAAGTATACACACTCTCCGTCCACGAATTCACCTGGAGTCCCCGCTCCGCCATTTCGGCATCCTTCAAAAAGTCTATTGGCATCCACACCAGATGCCCCTTGATCTGCGCCAGCTTCTTCTTCGCCTCCTCGGGCGGCATGAACTGGTCGAAAATGTGCCCCGACTTGACGCCCCTGGGCGGCAGATAGCGATCGTAGTCGTCAAACGTTTTGACTAGCTCGTGTGGTTAGCTTGTGCTACCTTTTGCCATTGTCTTCATTCATTTACTCCAAATGAAGCTGTGGGGAGTCGACTTACTGTGGTCGTCTGGATCGGCGTGGAAGAGGTGGCGGAAGAGCTCCGTGTTCTTGTCTGCTCGACTTGTCCACAGATGCCACAACACGTCACCCAGCGGATCCTCTACAAACTTCCAACTCTCGTCGTCATCGTAGACGTTATTCTCGGGCTCGACGCTAGGGGGCTGTGCGTTGATGTCGTCCTTGGCATCAAAGTCTTGTGGGGCAAAAGCCCGAGATGCTCTCGCCAAAGGAATCGTCTCAAGGTCGTCGCATGGTATCCTGCTTCAAATGGCCTTCCGTCCATTGTCGTTCTGACAATGTTGCTGTCTTCCATGACAATGCTCAGCTCGCTGTCGTGGTTTCCCATCTGGCTGCGATCGTTGAGGTTGCTTGAGCCGCAAATCACCACGCGGTCGTCGGCAATCAGCAGTTTGGCATGCACATAGAGCTCCTCCTGGATCCAGTTCTTGATTTCAGACTCTGGGTCTGCCCATGGCTCGTCTTCCAACGGCTCTTGGTCGGCCATGGCGTGGTGTGACACGGAAGTCGACGTCTGGACCTCTTCCTTGGGCTTGGCCTTTTCAAAAATCTCCTTTGCTTGCAGTGCCTCGTTGCGGCCCTTTTCCTTTTCCTTTTCCTGTCCCATGTGGTTGTCTCTCTCGTTCTCTATAGGATCAGACGTCCCGTGGATTCCCTCGCCCATGATCTCTTCGGCAAGAGCTCGCTGGACTTTCTGGTACTTGATGCCCGTCTTCTGCTCCGCTTCAGCAATGGCCGGGGTCTTATTCAAGCGGTCATAGGATCTCAAGTTGAAGAAGAAGATGTGTTTGGTGGGGTCGACTCCCTGGGCCTTGACCTGCTCAAAGATGGAGTGCTCTCCTCGACATATTGACCTGTACTGGTAATCCATGATGGCTCTTGTGCCAGAGGCAGCATTGTCTCGAAGATCGCCTGCAAACCCTGGGACGGCCGGGATAATGATTATGACCCTAAACTTGCGGCCTTCCTTTCCTGCTCGGACCACGGCTTCAACAATGGCCGCGCCAATGGTGTTGTGGATTGGGGATTGGTGCTCGCCCGTAGCAGTGATGAAGAATTGATTCTCAAGATAGACGTAGTGTTCCGCGGTGGCAATGACCTCTGCATATGCGTTTTGAATGGATCGGTCTGTCAGGATCCCGCTGGACCAGTCGGTGCTGGATCTTACAATCTGGGCATTAATAGTGCCTCGGCCGAGCAGATTCTTGGTGCTCAGGGGGTTCAGGGGGTGTCTGAGATAGTCACCCTGTGGATACTTTGGCCGCTGTACTCCGATCAAATCCTCGTCCTCACCTTCGCGGCCCTCTAGTATAATCCAGTCGAACCTCTCGTCGCGCTTGTACTTGTCACGTTTGACAAAGTTCCACCGCAAGACGAAATGCTCGGCAATGTCATACACGCAAGGGCCAATGACAGCCATGGAGACGTCGTGCCAGGGCATCCGGCCGTAATCTGCCTTGCTGAGTTCGTTGTCTTGCCAATCCTGGACCTTTTGAAAGTCCATGACTCGTATTGTTGTTGAAATCCTGGCCGGGCCAAACCTCTGACTTCACCTCGTCTGGGTGGATATCTGACAGCGGGTGATGGTGAGCATCCCATCGCCCAAAACAGAGATCGAGGCCGCCGATGAATGCAATGGCATAGTCGATGACGATGAACTTTTCGTGGTGAGCCCAGTACATTGTCATGTCTGCCGCATTTTCGAGCACATTGTGATCCGGATGCCGCATGATGTTGATGTTGTTGTATCCTGGAGAGCCTTCCGGGCAGAGCGCTTGCAGGGCATGTTTGGTGTGTTCGGAATTGCAAGTAAGCGCCGCTTCGACCTCCTTGTACACCACGACATAGATCTTGACGCCCTGTTCCGCTTTTCGTTTCAAGATTTGGTCGAGCCTGTACTCTTGTTTCTGATGTGGAGGCCGCCTCAGGAAGAGCTCGGGCGAGAGCCACCAGTCTTCAATGTAGATGGTTTCTTTGGCCTGTTCCAAAGCGACGGATACCGCCCAGAAATAATCCCGTCCATCCACATACCACTTGACAAGGTTCCCTTCGCGCTCGGGGAAGTACGACTGGAACCGGTGAGAGGCACAGATCTTGGTCCTCTTGTTATCGCAGCGAATCTCGTGCGCCTCGTCGTGGCGGTGGTCCCTGTTGAACAGATTGCCAAACTTTCCAATCTGATGCTTCTTGTTTGACACGGCTACTTTGGCGTCTTTTAGCTTGGAATCGTGAAGCTTGCCCTTCAAGCTGTCCATGAAGCCGTGGAAACCATGTCCACTGTGTTGTGCGGGCTTTGGTGCAGCCATCTCGATTGTTGAAAACGATGGAATAAAATCTACTGGTTCGGCCGCAGGGGCTTCGATGCAAGGACACGGGTTGGAAATGAACGTTACGGTTTTGAGGAGTTTGCTGTTTGGAAAAAAAAAAGACGATTAAAAAGGTCATTAAGCAATTCAATGGTTTCACGAGGGCATGACGACATGGGGGAGAGTTTTCATAAAGCACAATATACAGAGGTTTATATAGCTGGAATGCTAGCTATGCCAAGACGAGGCCATCAAGGAAGCGGGGGTCCAGGCTCAGCAGACTTTGACAAGATGAGACCATGACGAAGGATCGACCTGAAGAGAGCTAGCTGAACCAACCCTGCACATCATCGGGTAGCACAGCTTTCTCTTTGAGGGGGAAGAGCTGGAGGCAAGATGTTGGCGGCGCCACGGGGGCTGATGTCGAATGAGAGCAGAGATTGGTGAAACTGGCAGCTAATGCAAAGCCAATTTGTGTCAGCTAAGTTTATTTGGCTGCATTGACATTGTCTTGGCCAACTAATTATTCAAGTTTTGTTATTTGGTTGCGTGACACGTGAATAGATGTTTGTTTGGCAGGTTTCGGAGGCTGATTGAGTGGAGGGGCTGCCTTATTGCAGCGGGAGAATCGTGACGTCATGACCATCGAGGACCCTGGAGAGTTACCTAAAGGAAAAGCAGCTGGGACAAGGTGACGTAGGTAGCCATCAATGCGATTGATTGATTGTTTTTATATTTCCCCTCGTGTTTAGTTGTTGATTTAGTATTTAACCAAGGCTATATGAATAATGCTAGAGTGTGCGAATGGATCTCATTGTTTGCATGCTGAATCTCGCAAGATCTGGGCTAGCTGCATCGAAGCGAGATGCCTGAAGCCATGCGCAAGGCACGTGTGGATGGAGGCAAGATGGGATGGAGATTTGTTGTAAATCCTCCAACTTGTAACATAGATAAAAGAAAAGGCGACCTCTATACCGCTGGATTCAATTCATTGAAACAAGCAAACTGTGACATGTACGGGTTTGATCATAATTCACATGCGCTCAACTGACGCGTAACAAGATCCACCGAGGCCCTGCCATGAGCCTGAACGCTGCCTTAGGTAAGCCCCCCAAGCACTGGGAGCGATCGGGTGAAACCAATGCCATGCCTCGATAAATGCGGAGTACATGCCACATGCAGCAGGGCGGACGTGTTCCAATTGGCGAACCCATCGTGGCACAAGGTATCTGATCCAAGCGTTGACGGCAGAATACTTACCAGCATTGCTTACACCAAGTTACATGCAAGTACCATCTCTATACATTAGGTACCTGTACAATTACAAATCCCAACCTCCTCAATCCTCACCGTCTCTACAACATGGAGGCCACTGGATTGAATTCAAGCAGCCAAACCTCGTATATCGAATGGTGCATGTTACAGTACCTGTACTTGGTGTGCAAGTACCTCTTCGCCGGCTCAACCACGCAAAGGTACATCCCGGCCCGCCCCACTAAATGTCCCTGACCCTTGACCCCTTTCTCGCATTCTCCTGAGACACCTGGCCAAAACCCCACCTGAGCCTTCCAGCCCCCCACCAGCTCCCAAGCACAATGTCGAGCATTCACCGACTGACGACCTGATACTAGCCTCTTCTCTTTCTCCCCCAGCTTCAATTCGCCTCTCCCGTCCTGTTTTTCGCCAAACCAATCTAGAAGAATTCCAAAAGGGAAAAAGAAAAACACCAAAAAATCATCCATCATGTCTGCTCTTGCCATCCCCGAAGGCGCCACCATCGTCCACACCTTCAAGCAGTCCTTTGTCGACGTGCCCATTGACGCCGAAAAGGGCAATGCCATTGCCACCACCCAGTTCCTCGATGCTGCCGAGTCCCTGACCACCATGTTTGGTAGGTTGCTGCCGCGTCCATACGCTCCAATGCACCGAAAAAGAGCTTTGCATCTAACCATTCTGCCCGTCTAGATGTTCTGGGCTCTGTTGCCTTTTCTCCTGTCAAGAACGACATGCTGGGCAACGTCAAGGTAGGTGCCAAGCTCCCGATTCAAGTGGATGCATCTTCAGTAGCTGACGTGGTTGGTTTCAACGCGTAGAAACTCCGTGAGCGTCAGCTCGCCGCTCCCGCCGAGTCTGAGAACATCCAGGACCTCGTCCGCAACGAGCTCAAGACCAAGAAGCACACTGCCACCGAGGGTCTCCTGTGGCTCGTCCGGTACGTAACCCAACCTCTTTCTCTCCGCATGGAGAGTCGTGTCGCTAACCATGGACTCTTGAATCAGTGGTCTCGAGTTTACTTGCCTTGCCCTCAGCGCCAACGTCGCCAACCCCTCCGAGGAGCTTGCCGACTCCTTCCGAACCGCCTACGGCTCGACCCTCAAGCCTCACCACAGCTTCTTGATCAAGCCCGTCTTCAGCGCCGCCATGAGCGCCTGCCCTTACCGCAACGACTTTTATACCAAGCTCGGAGCTGACCAGGAAAAGGTCTCCTCTGACCTGAGGGTCTACCTGGCCGCTCTGGAGAAGATTGTCGGCATTCTGAAGGGCTTTGTTGAGAGCAAGGAGGCTAAGTGGTAAATTTGGCTGGCATGCAGGCGGCCTTGTTAGCAACGTTCTAGTACATAGTAGTAATTTTACAAAGGAACGACATGAGGCGAGTATATCTTGTTATTAGCTGGGTCAAATACACTAGCGTCTTGAAGATATTTTGAAAGCTGCGTGCCCTTTGATATCATACATTTTAGTGGTACTGTTGAGTGTTTAAAAGTGTTGTTACATTTGATATTGTGACACATGTCTATTTAGCACCTGATGGTGGATGGATGCTCTGTGGTGCAAGAGTCATGATTGTGCAGCTTTGGCCAAGGTCTGCCTCGGCATACTATGGATGTTGGCCAAGAAATTGCAAGTCCATGTTTAACGAGTAGCGTACCTATCATTCACACTATTCTAGAGTAAACGAGACTTGGACTCAATGGCAGATGCAATCTGTATCTCGTAGAATAAAACATATATGGCAATTCAACTTGCATGATGCTCATAACCCAAGAAGACCATGTACGAAGCGACGCGAATATATTGTATCGTACGACGGAAAATATGACCAATATTGTTGAAACATTGAATGTGAACCGAAATTTGGTTTCAAGCTTGTAATTCGTTGTTTAATGGAAATAATGTGACACAAGTCTGTTTATTGGCTTGATGCTACCTCGCAAGCTAATACTTGTTATACACATTATATATACCTTGGGTACCTACTATTCCACATGAATTCCCATCACTATAAAAATAAAAGTCAATCATTAGCAAATCATTACAATAAATCCACAAAAACACCCATACCCATCGCCTCTTTCAAAACCAGTCGTCGAAATGCAGCCATCTCCATCCTCCAGGTTAGCACCACCTCACGCATCGCACCCATCTCATCACCCATCAGAGAATCCCTTCCGGAACAGCCATCAACCCCATCATGTGTCTATATTCCCTTTCCCTCCACGTGAGGCATCTCAAAGTCGTACAACCCCAAAACACCAAAACCACCCCCCTCCAATCTACAAATTTACAAGCAACACCCCCCCTCAATCCTCCGGCACATCTTCCCTTCAAGCCATCCCATCTCGTCAGCACTTTAATTAACCCGCATTCCATTTCCTCAACTTGTTCACTCGGAACCTCGAAATCACACTCCAACATGATCAAGCCACCTCGTGCTCATCCCCCCCCCCCGTGATCCCGAGAGCCCTATCCGAACCTTCCGAGCCGAGCAACCACGAAAATAGCTTCCAAC
>MDJU01000332.1:0-35367 GCA_001721665.1 Trichoderma pleuroti
GAGAGAGAGCAGAGAGAGGAGAGAGAGAGAGTGGACCTCAAGAACACGACGAACCAACGCGAGGGCAGTGGCAATCTGACGTTTGCTGGATGATGCCATGTTGGAACATGTCGGTCATGCCAATCTCACGGCGTCCCAATCACGTCGTGCATGGCGACCGGACGGCTGCGCATCCAGAGCTGACGCGCATTGCATCTCCATGTACACGCCCTTTTTTTTATGGTGCAGAGATCTCAATAGGCAGCTGTTTGACGCAAGATAATCGATACCGTTCAACAACATCAAGGGCACATGAGCCGTGGTTTCGTTTTGATCAGCAAAGGCCGTTGGCTGAAACCAGACCCCGTTTGTCTCGCGGGGAACCAGTGGCCCGTACGAAATTTGACTTTGCGACGATCAGTATATCCGCTTTAGGCAATGGCCCTTTTTTTCGAAAGCAAGGACGAGTCGAGCGCTGCAAACTCTCGCACGTCCAACCTTGAACCCGGTCTTGTCTCTCCAAGGTTGATCCTTCGCAGCAGCTAGATGAAGAGGGAAACAAGTTGGCGGAAAAAAAGCCACCAGACTCGATAGCATGGGCGTGGGCTTGGTGGCCTCATTTCGCCATTGGCCTTTGTGAAGCCGCCCTATTTGACTACTACTGCCTACTACTGTGCTCTACTGCTGCTAAACTTGCAACTCAAAAGAGCGGCGCCACGTCGGAGGTTTTGCCCGTCCCAAAAGGCCAAGGCAGAACTTGTTTCGACACCTCCCTCTGGTTTCACGTGCAATTGCCCTTTTTCTTTGGGCCGGAAAAAGATCTCGTAAGATTCAAACTAGGCTGCACGGTGGCGCATTCGATTGGATAGTACCCGTACGTGCGCTCGTAAACTGCGACTCTTTCAATATCGCCTACCATGCCGTTCGTGTTACGCGGTAGGGAGAGCCAGGCCCTTTGTTTGAAATTCAAGCAAGGCGAGGTCTCGGGCCATGGCCGGGTCGAAAGGAGGGCTCTTTGGCCACGTTTGGCTGCCGGTCATTGCGGCGAGGCTGTGTCAGTCATTGTCTTTTGTATTTTGCAAAGGCAAGATTCACTCCCCTTTTGGGCATCTTGAGTTATTCTCATGATTGAATTGCATTGACTGGAGGGGCCAGTGTTTGCTGGACCAACACCCTCCAAAGGCATTACCGTACGAGTACAAGGACAAGCCACATGCGGATAGCTTAGTACCTTGAGGTGGGGGAGTTCGCCCGACGCTTTTTTTTTTTTTTTTTGCTAGCAGTAGCAAGCATCGGAGCACCGCTGAAGCTCGCAGATCCATTGGAGAAGACGCAGCCAAGAGCTCCTCACTGGTCAATCCCAATGGAAAATCCTCAATACACAGAATGTACTGTACAATATGTACGCCGTAGCCATAGCCAAGAACCCGGGTTTCCGTACCAGCAGCATGACTCCACCGTCCGGACGAACTGCATCGCTTCTTGACGTGCTGCCCTTGTACAGTACCGCGGTCGGGTCCGCGGGAGAGCCATTCGTCATTTCAACCCTGTGCTTTGTCGATGCAAATACTGTAATACTACTATTACTCAGTGCAAAATACCTACTCGTCCCCTTACTTGATAGACCCAGACTGCGTTCCAAAAAAGAGGCTGTGTCGACGCCCGGGAGGCATGGCCTTGGGTTCCGCGAGACCTTGTGCGTTTCAAAGGAAATTCTGTCTAATAAAAGACCTCTCACATATCAACCCATTCGCAAAGCAAGGAGACTGGACACTGCCGCTCTTGCTTCCCTTTGTTCTTCTTCTTTTCCCACCCTGGCCGGGGGAAGCGCAATCTTGTCTCAACTCGCTACCTAGCTTCGGGTATCTGTCGCCCTCCGTTGTGTTTGGTTGCCTTGGTACCTTGGTAGTCAGCGGTCCAAGGCATTGTGTCACGCATTTTCCATGGTTGGTGCCGAGTGCATGGAGAAGCCATTGGCGATTTTAGTAGGGGGTGCAAAGATGTAGATGGGATTGCTAGTAGTAGTAGTAGTAACTCCTCCTGCTTGCAAACAACGAGGCGTGGTGTCAAGGTTTGTACCTTGCGTTTGAGAAGGGGGAGTGTGGGATGCAAGCACTTTACCCAACTTGTTACACATGCATATGTGCTTAGCCTCCTGCAGAAACCTGTACGCAGGGAGAATCCATTGCCGAAAGACTTTTTTTTTCGTGGAAAATGAAACTCTTCAAGTGAGGGGGTGAATAGATTTTTTTTCTTCTCTTTCTTCTTCGTCCTTGTCTTTTCTCCATCTCTCGGCCCTTGCAATTGATGGGTTGGTGGATGGCTCTTTGCTAGTGCTTCGAAGCTACACGGTATTATGCCGAAATGCGAAGCCCCAGTCGAGGGTGTGTCCAGGACGGATCCCTGAGGGCCCGTGCAAAAGCGCAAGGGAAAACTCCATACCTGACACCCAAGCAGCTAGCAAAAACTCCTCCGTACGGGTTGTCTAATGAACGAGCCGAAAAAAAAAACTCGCGCTACTCCTGCAGCAAATGGCGAAAAAGGGAAGAAGAAGGGGAAAAAAAAACCGTTGAATGACAAAAGGTTTTGTGGATATCGCGGCACTTGGTTGTCTGGAGGATGCAAATTCTTTCTTCATTCTTGGTTGAGCGTTGGGTGACGGGATGGGGGGCCATAATGACATGTACTCTGACGTGCGCGAGTTCAATTTTTTTTAACAGCGTCATGGCGGTGCATCTTTCCTTTTTTTAATATTCGTAGAACTCTACATACTCGTACACTGCAGGATACAAAGAAGAGAAAAAGCATCTCAAACACAGCAACGGCTCTTGTTCGACTTAATGCCAGCACTAATGCTTACATCGAAACTATTCATAGCACAAGCCTGTGCACTAAAACGTCACAAAGGGAAGCATTAAACTTGTACTTGTGGAGCTAAATGCTTCTCCTCATTCTAGAAGCATTCCCCATTCGGCATGGTCAGATGGAAACGACGAAACGAGGCTGAAGAGCTCTCCCAAAGAGGAAACAACTTCTCCGTTTTTTTTTTCTTTGGTGCTTTTCGGAGCTCTTTGGTGGCGTCTGCCTTAAACGCGGTGGGGAAACCCTTGATGCCCTTCTCTTTTTGTGCAGCGGGTGCTTTTTTCTTTCTTCTTTCTTCTTCTTCTTTCTCTCTCTACAGCTTTGATGATGGCGTGTGTGTATTAATCTCAAGTTGTACGAGTAGAGCTCATCATGCTCTTGCTGGCTCTCGTCCTGCACATAACGCAAAACTCTTCAAAGGCACACCTTGTGGAGGCCTGCTAGTACGACCTTGGCTACGAGTACGGACACAGCAGCATCAGAGCAACTGCTAGCCTCGGGGGCCTGTTATCCGCCTCATCGGGTCCAAGACTGTGAATCAAGCACCTAGAGCTTCCCGTGCTCCGGACTGATGCACTACGGCGTGTGAATATGGAGTCGAGACAAGTGTTCTCTCAAGGGGGGCGTCAAACACTCGTCCTCACACGCTTGCTGGCTCCCAAGTGCTAGTACAAGTCCTTAGTCGTGCCAGCATGTAGTCGGTTCGGGCACGATGTACCCCGTACTTGGTTCGCGCGCCATGGCAGCGGACGCCAAAAAGAGGCGTCGTGGACGGAGCTTGCAGCACGTCAAAATGGCGAGAGAGGGAAAAAAAAGAGCGAATGGGAACACGCCGCAGACGCGTCTCCATATCCGCGCTCCTGGGGCGATTTCGTACATGCATTGCCGGAACCTGCAGCAGATGCACCAAAGGATGCACAGTATACGTGACTGCAGGATTTGGTCGCGAAAATGAATCTCGTGGCGCTCAATTGCCTTTTGCCAATGCTCCCATCATGCGGGCCCTCTGTCAGCCTATCCTATCAGCGCGGTGCGAAGTGCTGCGGCAATATGCAAGTCCCCTTGCACTGTCTTTGATAGATGCAGAAAATGGCATCATGAATAAGCACTCGAGTGGCTGCGTGGTGGTTTGTGGAGGCCGAAAAAAAAGGGCCTTTCCGAAGCATCCATATTGACCCCGTATTAATCCTGTGGAGGGGACAAGAAGAAGAAGAAAAAAAACTTTCACTTGCCGACTGGAGGGGACCAGTTGCACTAGGTATTCAAGAGCGGTTTCCGCGGTGGAAGAGAAAAAAAGAAGAAAAAAGCAATATAATTTTTTTGCAAGGCCACGAATGCTAATGCATCGTGACAGCTTTTACCCTGGCGTCTAGTAATATGCAGCATTCACCGCCAGCAGCTTGCTTACACACCAGGCCGACAGGGTCGTTTGAAAATTAGGATGAATTGCGGACACAGATGCAGAGTGGGCTTGACCGCTGCATCCAGAGCGGACGCAGTGCTGGATTCGGCGAATGCCCAAAGCGTTGCCCGTTGATTTGTCCTTTGGCTGCTGGCTGTGAGAGGCCCGAATCCGACACAAGATACATACAGTAGGCTTCCGCCTACCACCATCCGTGGCTACGTGATGGTCTCACGTCGCAGCCGCCAGACTCGGTGGCAAGACGGCGGTCCTACCGCGCAACCAGCGGTGCCTGCTAGTATGAGTAGGCGCGCGTGTGCTCCATACAGTAGCTCAGCATTGTCCTCGTACGGGCATCAAGTGGCACAGATGTAGCTGGGTAGGGGACGATTGGGCCCGGAATCCCGTAGCATGTCGCTTGCAACAAGCCGGCAGATGGCTTGGCTGCACATTCCGACCACAGTAGTCGCCGCCACGACACGCTTTCGCATTGATTAGCAACGCGACAATGCAAAGAACAACGAGCAGAGACTGGCTGGCTCACACTGATGGCTGCAGCACACAGATTAGGCACCTCCGGTCTCCGGGGCCAGGCAACTCCGAGCAAATAGCCGGAGCGCCGGATACCGTTCAGCCACGTCTCAAGTCCGGCGGTGGCCGGCACTCCGTCGGTCGTGTCTGCGCCGTATCACACATGTGCATGTCTCTCTCTGGAGACTGTGCGTTGGAATAAGACTTGCCGTCCATCCAACTTCAGACCCCTTTGAGAGCCTGATTCGTCTCTTCATCTGAAAAGCTCTCCCCAGAGCACATGTATGCCGTGTGTACTCCGTGCATCGACCAAAAGCCACCCAACGCTTGTTGCCTCCCCTCAGAATTCCAATTTTTCTCTTTTCCAATCACGGAGGTTCTGCCGTGGTTCGCAGCAGCCCCCCTCCCAATGTACGTCGGGCTGAGATGACGGTGCTTGAATGGAGCCCGGCTTGTTGCGGGTGCCTCGCTGGCGCATATTCGTACATACTGGCACAGGCAGTGATATGCACGTAGCATGCCGGCCTTTCCTTGCCTATTTCTTTGCATACACCGTCTGCCCAATTAGCTGACGGCTGATTCGAGGCGCGGCCATGTGCTACTGCGTCGCGTCTGCCCCTCTACACTACGGAGCACTGGCTGGGGTTTCTGTATGCAGCAGGCGTGGTACGCCAGGGGCGCCATTGGACTGGAATCTCGGATCAAGGCTCTAGTTGCGTGGGGCTGAGCGTCTGTGTGCGTCTTGGCCAACGGGCGGTCTTGCATCGGAAAGGCAATTGAGCATGTTGGAGACGGTGCTGACCATCTGTGCGAGTACGACGTCCAGGTCGGCCGGGCCTGTGTAGGGGATGACAGTCCGTTGCATCAGCGTGAATAATGCCAAAGGATTCAGGCGGCACGCTGAACGCAGCCATGCTCGTACATGTATGTATGTCGACTCAACGTCACACCGTATGTACGAGCAGTCGTGATATAGCTTCCTAACACAACACACGAGTGCCTGCTCGTATGAGCAGTCCCACCCCGGGCCACGCACGGCTCAATACGCCCATAGTCGGCGACTTGACGAGACTTTCCATCCTTGTGGTCAAGCACCAACTGGACTGGCCGGGCTAGGATCGTTCCAGCTCTGGCCTGTGGGGAAGAGCAAGACAAAGATGACAAGCTGTCACGAGCTCACGTGTGTACCAACACACCACACAGGGTTCCTCAGTAACATACAAGATACTTGCACGCCAACTGTCACAAGCAAGGATATGGCCCCTACAAGAGACGAACATGAACGCGAAATCGCCACGGCCGAGGCGGCGGCTATTGGATGCTCCAAGACGTTCCGATCTCGTAGCGTCGAGGGGGCGTGGGGCTTCGGGAAGAACATATCCTGGTTGCAAGCTGGAGTCTAGGAGCGTTGAAGCCTGTTCCTTGTCACGTCAAGCCCAGTTTCCTCCATTCTTGAAAGCGTCCAACCACTGCGGAGAACCTGTGATAGTAGCTGCACAACTCTGGCGTGTCTTCTCGGCCTTCGGCGATGTTGCCCTGTTCCCAATCCAACGCAGTCAAGCACAAACTTATCAAGACAAAGGCTTTTTTGCTGGACCCTGCTGGGGCGAGATCGGTTGAGAAGCCAACTAGTCAGCCGGAATGACGTCTAGTCAACGACAGACGCCATGGAGCATCTGAGTCCACCACGTTTTTTAGCACTTGTCCCAATGGCATTTGACAAACTTGGTGTTGGAGATGGTTTTTTTTTTTTGACACCGAACGCTCCTTTGTGCTGGATACTGTAGACACCACCTCGCAATATCAATGAAGCTGAACATCCAGAGGGAGGGCTGGATCCTTCTGATGAGAGCCAATTGCGCAAGCTCAGCTACTCTGAGCAATTGGCGCTATGCTCAACTCCGTCTAGTTCCGCCAATTGGTAGATCGTGGCCCGAGTCTCGGTCCAGACGTGCTGAATGGAGAAAGGAGGAGCCGAGAAGAAGAAAAAATCGTTGACACATGTGAGGGAGCAGATTCGAGCACGGCATGGAGATGGTACGGAGAACATGCTAGGTCTAGCATCGCAAGTAGAGGTACTTTGCCCATGTTAGAGTGTACGGGCACAGCAGTTTGCGTCTCTGCACTGAAAATTTACGGAGCCCAGAGTCGTGCTCCGTACCTGCCACACTGGAACTAGCTAACAAGGGAAGGCGGTATCCGCAGCTTGCCGAGTCTAGGCATGACTATGGAAAAAAAAAAGAGAGTTACGGTGAAAAAACCACAGCCGGCAAAACTTCAACCTTACAAACACCGGCGGTTGAGGCCTCAGTGCACTTTCGGTGCTTCTAACCGTGCTGTTGGCATCAATCTGCCCTGTCGGGAGCCGCTCTCAGGCCATGCGCAATGCCGCCGTCTCAGATTCGGCCAGATGGGCGGTTGCCTGAGCCCTGCTGGTCTTGGGAGAGGTTGCTTTTGGCGATGGAATACCACCCCCGTGCTGCTCCTGTTGATCTCGCTAATGCTCCCTCCGAAGCTCTGCATGATGGCATAAAAGAGATGGTGTTGTGCCCATCAATCAAGTCGATGCTCGATGCGCCAATCGCTCAGGCCGGACTCCCTCGTTGAGGCCATGCCCCTGGGATGTCGTCCCTCTTGAGGCAATGTTGCATTTGCCAGTGGTTAGGCATGCTCAAGGCTCGGCGTCAGCTGGGCCTACCTATGAGAGCTCTTATCGACGATAGAGCAGCACCATGGAGAAACGTACCTCTCGTACTGGTACTTTGGGCCCATCCCATCCATGGCTGACTTTGCTGCATGAATTAGCCACAACGCCACCAGTCAGATAAGGCTAGATTTCAGCTGAGCTCTGGCAAGCTTGCGGGGATCGTCTCGAAACAAGACCGAACAAATCATGCCATTTGTCGGCGCTGCTCGATTCCACACATTGCGCCTTCAGATAAAGCCTCTTTTTCAGCTGAGAGACTGCCATGCTGCTTTGGCAATGCAAAAGGGGCCAGGCCACCGGCGGGATGCCGCAGCTGCAGCTTGGTGATGTGAGAGAATGCGGCTGCATTGAGAGATGCAACTCCGCCCCTATACCGACTTTTCTCGAGCTTCCCAAACCGGCTGCCACATTGCGTGCTCTGCCTTGTCACAGCAGCCCCCGTGCGATCCCAGATCCGATCTGAGGAAGCTGGTTGCGAAGTCGCCCGCTGGGAGTTTCTAGGTAGCGTTGGGGGCAGCTTTGCCACGCCAATTTTGCCGTCAGATCCAGGGGGTCACTAGTGTGGCCTCGTTGGCATCAGCCAGTCGCAGGCTCTCCGCGACAAGTAGAATTCAAAGCTAGCCAAGCTGACCACTGCGACTCTCGACAGGCACCGGCCGTGGCTAACCAACGAATGCGGTACCTGAAGTGATTCCATCCCATGCCGTGTCCGTGTCCCTTGTTTTGTGCACACAGAGTGCTCCGTGTTCTGTTCGACGACTGCCAACACCCTCAAGAAGGATGCAGCAAACTTGAGCATTGATTGTACCACAAGCTGATTGAGCGTACTCGCACCAGCACCGTAATTGATGCATGTTTCCTATTCTGGCATCATGACATAACACCCCGGCCAATTTGCTGGGACTTGGCTTCTCCACACCCCGTCTTCATTTCGGATACGGAGACGCTGGGGACAGAGCTGCAGAAGGCAACACGATTTGTCTCAATGGCCGAGCATTCCATTCTGTCGAGAACTGATGACAAACAAGGCAATCAATTCTGTCGCCCTTGGCCCTGAGCCTCTCCTCCCGATGGATCTGCCAGCCAGCACAGGGTATTGCAATCACGCCTGGGGCATTGGATGCGTCGACTCGTCACCGACGACTCCGTATTTTTACGAGCCATGTTACCGACTTGCGTCCCACCCGCATATTGGCACAAGTACGAGTACTGTACCAGTATAGACGGCCCCCTTCGCTTCTGCCCGCATCTGCGGCTAATAAGCAGGGAACTGGCTGGCACGGGCGTATCAAAGTGCTGTGCAATCAAACGACTCGTCTCCGAGCTCGCCTGTTCCCGCTTTGAGCAGCTGCTCCGACTGCGATTGACGACACGAGACGCCCCGTTTCTCCGTACCTGCAATTCTCTCCTGAGCGCCCCTTGTCGTGGAAATCTCGATTGCGGACGCCACGGAAGCTGATGAATTGCTGAATAGCAGTGCTTGTACCGCTCAGCTATGCCGCAACGTGCGAGTGCAAAGCAGCTGCAACGCGCAGTTCCGTGACCCTTGGTGCTTGTACTGCTACCTGCCTTGGGGGGACCCCTGCTCCCATTAATCACCGTGATACATGCTAAGGGGAAAAGCCGGCCAGAATGGCGCTGGTCAAGCACAAGCATAAAGTGTTGAATAATTGCCTTGATATCTCGTGACTTTGCGATGCTGGACTCGTGTTTTGTCCATCCCTCAGACTGCTACTCAATGAATGCACGGGGAATGCGCTGCACACGCCCTTTTATGACAGGACTTGATCTCAACCCCCAGTCAAGCAAAGACACGGGATCCTGTGGTCTGAAAAGGACGTCTTACGGCATGCACGGAGGGCCTGAGCCGGCTTTGTCGAGGGCAATGCTACTACTCCGTACTGCTAGCACAATTACTGGTTCACCCCTCAGTATAGCATTACTGGCACAGTCCTGATAATGGGGTGAGGATCCCCCTGGTGGCGTCGTTTTTCTGATCCAGAAAGCCAATCTCGCTTTGGCCGGCCGCCTGGCGCCAGGATCTTTCGTCCTGTCTCGTGCAGCCTCACGCCCCCCAGCTCCCTGGAGTCCCCAATGGACGTGTGCTCCAATGAAGGGTGCCTGTCTGCTCTCACCACGCTGCTATCAGTAGGGAGGACGGAGCCAGTGACTCCATATCGCCGTTATTTCTGTGCCAAACAAGCGCAGCCACGTTGGATCTCTCCCCATTCCGCGATGGATATCTCTAGGGGCATCCTGGTCCTGTCAAGCGATGAGCTACCAACTGACGGCATCGTGGACTCTCCCCGTGAGCTTTTTTGGGGGGTGTTTTAACGGAGGAGTACGCAACAGCCCTGCCGACACTTACAGCTATTTTCTCATCTCCGCCACGTCTCTCGTGACTGTGGCACGGTTGGGGGGGGGGGGGAGTGTGCAGTGTGCCTGGATAGGGCTTTGTGAGCTGTCTTTTGCATGTTGCGTGTTTACGTTGCCTTGCCAGCTCAGGTGAGGTACTAGGAAAAGGGGTGAAGAGAGATATTCCACTGCATGCCCCCTTGTAAGCCAACGGCGTTCGACACCGCCAGAATGAAGATGAAGCACCGTTTTCTCGTCAAGCACGTCACGGCTGTGGTAGTGTGTCCCAACACCAGCCATTTCGACGTTTCCGTATATGGTATATTCGCTAGAAGCTTCGTCTGTGGAAATAGGCTCAGCTATTTTAGGACGGGGTGACCGGGTCAAGGATGGCTTTCTCTAGGAGTATTTTGTTTGCCACTCTCGACAAAATAATTCAGGGCAGAGTATAATTAGTAAATTCACTCTGTCTCAGGTCTTTGCTTCGTGGAGATGACAGCCGAGAACGGACGTTGGGGCAGCTGCTTTCGTTTGCGTAGCCGAAAGGAAAGAGACGGGGGTTTGCTCCTAATTATAGATATTGAGCATTATAAAGCTGGTATGCAGATGTTGTGTTGATGAGGATACGGAGGGGGATATGTGTGCGCTTGGAGATTATGCCTAGAGTATACGGTTGAGAGATATGGGCAGAAGAATATGAATCATCAGGTTGGCATGGTGTTGATAGAGTGATGAGGTGTTGAGATGAACATAAAGGGGGTGGCTTCGTCATTACAAGAGCATCTGATTTTCCAACTCGGTCATCTCAGCCTTGAAGACATCATGGCGCAGAATAGTTAGACCAGACAGCCAAGATATCACAAAGTTAAAAGGGCAAGCTGAACCCCAAGATATTCCGAGTAATTCACACATCACTGTCCAAAGACCCAAGGCATATTCTTCACAAAAGCAACACGAAACAAGAGTTCATCCACTTGCCACTCCTTTACACACATCTACCAAGGCAGTTGATCTAATGAAGCAAAAGCTTTTTACTAAATGAACCGCTTTTCATCGACACATTCATGTTTTCTCTCGCTGATCAAAAACCGCCTTGTTCCAGAAAACCCAGTGATGAACCCCCCCCCCCTATTTGCTTGCTTTCCGTACCCACACGATGTGCCATCAAGACTCTAAACGGTAAACCCAATACCCAATGGCAGAAAAAGAAACAAGGCAAGAAAAAAAGAAGGAAAGAATAAAAGCATGATATGACACAGTGACAAAGATCTAAAGAAAGTTTGGGTTCCCGTGCATAGCCCAAATCACAACTAACGCCAGCCCTCCATGAATCCGCAGAGCCACATGAGATATTAAAACAATGAGTAAAAGTAAAAATGGCGAGCCCGGTCAGAGTAGCCGTGGGCTTCCGACCCCAAAAGTGGGAAATGAGGTAAAGCTTTAGTGTAAATAGCCCGCGTCTAGCCACGTCTATCAAGTATATCCAACACAGGCGTTATACGAGCGTAAACGAACCCAAGAAGCCAGCAGGGCTAATGCTGGTGACTGTGGCCGTCGCCGTGACTGTGGCCGTCGCCGTGACTGTGGCCCTCGCTGTGCGCGCTGTGCGACGATTCGCTAGCTCGTCGAGTTGAGCACGCCGAGGAAGTTTCAACCACACAGCATCCCTCTGCCCGACAATCGTCGACGCAGTCGAGGAGGCAGAGGCGAGTGGGCTCTTCGGATGTTCCATCATGAGTGAGCGCCGCCGCGTCACCCTCGTGCTGGTGGTTATTGTCAAGACAGAACTCGGGTTGGATCGTGGCGCTGTGAATGCCGTGGCCGTGCAGGCATTTTCTGGCCTGCCTGGCCAACTGCATGTACTTTTCGCCGTTGTGCGTGTCGAGCTCCGAGGACACTTGGAGATGCATGCTGGCAACAATCTTGGTATCAGAAAGCTGCCATACGTGGATGTGGTGGCAGCTGACGACTCCCTTGAGGTTTTCAATGTCGTCTCGGATCGCCTTGATGCTGATATTCTCAGGAGTCGCCTGTAGCAAGACTCGAGAAGTAGCCAGAGTCAAGGGGATGGATGTCTTGAGAATAATGGCAGTAATGACGAGAGAGACGGCCGGATCAGCGTAGAGCTTGCCGGGCCAGTCAGTGAGCCAGATGACGAGAGCCGTGATGATGACGCCGACATTTCCCAGAGCATCGCCAATCACATGGAGCATCATGGCATGCATGCCCATATCGGCGTGGTTGTGGCCGCTGACTTTGGAACCCGGCTTTTGCGGAAGCGTGTGGTTATGGCCCTTGTGCACACCAGAATCTCGTCGAGTTCTCGGTTTCTTAGAGGAGGAGCTTTGGGAGTAGGAAAGATGAGATCCCTTGGAGTCCTGGAGAAGCGGCGATACCTCGTTAACGTCGTTCTCCGAGTCCGTAAAGGGAGTCTCCTCCCCAGAGTCATTTTGACTAGTCGCGCAGACGGTGGATGATGCAGCTCTACTAGCAGCTAGAATCTCCTGTCGAAAACTGGCGGGGTGAATGCTCATATCCTCGATGCTAGCGAAGCGGGCATGACCCTTGTTGGGCTGACGCTGGTGCTCTCGGCCCCTGGACTGGGTGGATGTTCGGCTTGCTCTGGTGTTGGACTCGTCTCGGCTTGTAGAATCGTCCCCAAAGTGAATGCGTCTCGCAGTCTCGGGGCTCTCTGTGCTAGCTCGGCGTCCCGTCTCGACGGCTCTCCTGACGATTACTTCGGGGAGGACATCGCCAACGGCACCGTCCTCATCAGCGATCGAGGCACCATCATACTGTCCCTCCTCAAGATCACAGTCGTTGCGGTGCGAATGGGCGTGGCCATGGTCGTGTTCATGCCCATGTTCGTGGCCGTCGCCGTCGCCGTGTTCATGATCGTGGTCGTGTCCGTGGTCGTGTCCGTGGCCTCCCAAAACTACAAAGCCCAGCAAGTTGGAGAATAGGCCGGCACAGCCAACGATCAGAATGAGCTTCGGGTTGTTGATTTCGGGCGGCTCGACGAAGCGAGTCAGGGCTTCGAGGATGATGGAGACGCACAGCGCGATTAAGAAGACTGCGTTGAAGAAGGCGCCTAGAATCTCGGCTCGTACCCACTGCGAACAACGAAGGTTAGCTACGTCGACGTCTGGTATGCGTCAGGGTCAAGGGCCCAACTTACGCCAAATGTAAACTCGTCTGTGGTGGCCTTTTGCGACGCCATCACGGCCCACAAGCCAATGGCTAGCGAGATGATGTCGTTTAACTATAGAGAATTAGTTGTCTCCCTGTGAAAGGAGGAGGGAGGAGTCGCGCATCGCACCATGTGGAAGGCGTCGGCCGTCAGCGCCAGCGAGTGCGCCAGAAATCCGCAAATCAGCTCAAGAAGGAAGAAGGCCGTGTCGATGGCAATCATGACTTTGATGCGGGTGCTCTTGGACCACGCAAACCGGGAAGTTTTCGCCATTGCGAGCAGGAATGCAGCGCCGGGGCCGGCGCGCGTAGTCGTGGAAAAGCTGCAGGCGGCGAAACGGGCTGATGAAGGAAGACAAGGAGGAGAAGAAGAGGGACAAGGGTCGCGAGAGATGGTTGAGGCGACGAGAAAAATTTGCGACGGATTTCCCTCTATTTAAGAGCGGGTGTTGTGCAGTCCAAGTTGGCAATCGAATTGTTGGAAGCTGAGCGCTGAAATGCTGTTGGCCGCAGGTGGGGCAGTGGTGAATGGCGCCCTGGAACGCTGTAAACCCAAGTCATTGAACTCCTTGACTGCAGCTAAAAGGGCATCAGCATCAGCCGGTGCAGGGCTAGCGGAATAAATCTTCTTCGTATTCAGACGGGCGGCTGTTGGCATGCGGATGGGTGAATTGAGAAGGGCATTGGCCGGAGTGAATTGGGTCGCTGGTTGAGAGTTTGCGCAAGGAAAAGTAAAGCCAGGACGAGAAATCAGGGATCCGGCATCACGGATGGATCGCCACTTGGGTCATAGGGCCGGATAGGATAGCGGGAGGCAAAGAATGGCTGGATGGATGACGGCGCCATTACTTAAGGCAGCAGAGCCTTTGTTAATAAATACAGTGAACTATCTTAGTAGTCAGAGGCTTTGGCGAACTTAGTCAGACATTCTTGTTCGAAAGCCACTCGTATGTACGAAGTGCATTGCAAACGAGTCGGAGGATTCGCACAGTATATCCGCCATGGTGCTGTAAGCCGCCCGCAAATTACATCCATATGGATGTTTACTGTCCACGCATGGCGCCACCACGCCATTGTGGAGGATGGTCTTGTATTGTTGCTCTTTAAAAAGGGGTCTATGCACTGTTTCCCACCAAGATTCAGTAATTGAGGAATTGAGTTGCTGTACTATCGCGGGTGCATGTTTCTGGGCCATTATAGCGATTGCATGTGTTCCTGCGTCACGATACTGCTTGGCATCATCTCCCGCAGCCTCACATCCGTTGCTACCTTGGCACCTCACCCAGGCACCGTGCAGATGGCCAGATCAGCTAAAGCAGGGCCCTGTCAGAGGATCGCAGCTCGGTGTCCATCGGCTCGGCTGTGGCTCTCCCGTCACCCTGAACACGACATTGTCGCCGTGGGTGGCAAGATGCGACGTCAACAAGCCGAATGAGGGGGGGGCTGATCTGGATGGAATGTCACCAGCCCTAATGCATGTTGCTGCAGCTATTTCCCAATAGCTGAGTTGAGTGCTACACTCTTCAAAACAGCACCTGCACCCTGTAGCATTTGGAATGCCTGTGGTGGTTGTGTTAATCTGAAGTTATGGAACCTGTATAGACAGCTCTTGTCGAGTGTTTGCTTCAGAGTCAAACCACCTGGATCCAGGCATCAATGCTTGAAGTATCTCACTCGCGTATGTCTCAAATACTTGTTCAACTGAAGAGTATTAATTCTCCGCGAATATACTTGGTAACTCACAGTGGGTAAACAATAGCCCTCTTACTAATATGGCAGATTGGATGGTACCACAGGGTAGCTGCGTAAAGCCTCATGTAGGCGCGTAGTCACACAGTCGCGCAACACTACTCTACACTTGTGTCTACTATCCCCTCATTATGATGCGCATTTCTAAATGGAGACCAGTATGAACAAATGAAACCAACAGCTCCCACCATGTAACTTGGCGATCGGTGAGAGCTGAAATGCTGTGCTGTGCCAGAAGAAATTGCGTGGTGGAGCGGGATACGCCCCGAAAAGCAGGCCATAAAAAATATTGAATCCTGTATTTCCTCAACACACTCGGCTATTCATTAACATGGCAACCAATACCAAATAGAACATCCTGTGCTACACATGTCATTCTCGGAGCACTTTCTTGTACTTGCGGAGGATGAGATGAACTGAGACAGCACTTGCATGTTACATGAGACATGCCTTGCAGAACAGCATCCTGCCGGTTTTCAACGGCAACATGCATCGCTCTCCGCGAAAAAGACGTATTTTCTGAGTCAACGGCCTGTTGCATTGAAACCGATGCATCTAGCCGTAAACAGACAGGGATAAAACAGAACCTTGCGGAACACAGAGCCTTGTCTTGCAAAATATGCTGTTGGACGTCGACTTTGTAGGCCACCGAAATCCGCCCGCCAGCTTCATCCATTTTTACCGCCCAAACCCCTGCCCGTGCAAACGACGAATAGGACATGCGCCGAGCCGCCCATTCTCGTTTCTGCGCTCCATGCAACCACTGAGGAAAAAAAAAAAGGTCCAACAGCGTAGCAGTTTACCTTGAGCCAATACTTTTCCATCATTTCTGCTCATGTCCACTTCTTCAACCCCCATGTAGCTGCTGCCTCTGGCTGGAGAGAGGCGGTGCCCTCCTCTACTGCCAAGGATGTTTCCTCAGGACGGAAATGCTTCTTTTTCTTCTGGTTGTTTCTTTTGAGGTGCTTTCCCCTCTAATTGCTGTCGCGTGCTTTTCTTGTCACTATTTCATTCCTGCTCTATATAATCTACATCGCCATTGCTCGCAGCGCCTGTCTAGAAAAGGGACATGGCGAGGACCAACTTTGATGTAATACAGACCGTGCCACGCGTGGCGACTCTCATCTACCAGACTCACCAGCTATGGCAGGAATTCAAAAATGTCCCAGAAGGGATCATGGGGCTTGTAGACCAGCTAAAGGCCCTGGAGTCCATCTTCTCGGAGATTGAAGACGAGTTCAACCAAGATGGTGCCTCGGCATCCTTCAAGAACTGTCTTGAGCTATCCAAAAAGGCTCATGATTCTTTGGGGGTTTTAGTTGCCGATATGAGGACGCAGCTGCAGGCAAAGAAGAGCATGAAGCGCAAGTATGCGGCAGTCAAGATTTTGCTCAATAAGGCTGTTTTGGAGAGGCTTGAGCAGAGTCTCTCTCGATGCATGACCTTTTTACAATTAGCAATCCAAGCATATCAAATGTGAGCTTATAGTTTTATAATTATCCAACTTGTATACATAGGTATTCTTTTAACATTCAATCGCTAGGGCAATGCTTCGGAAACTTAGCTCTCAGACCACCTCTGCAAGATTCCAGCCACAACATCATGCACAGGTCCAACAACTTCTCCCACAACGACCACAAAAGAAAATGCCTCACAATCAGACTGAAAGAGACGAAGATCTTATTGAGACTGAAAACGTTATTGCAAGGTCTAGAAAGACGACGGACTTGTTCACTTTTAATTTTGCACAACATTTGCGGTTCGCATTAGCTCATACTAAATCGACGGGAGCATGGCAAGCACAACTCCAGGTGCCTAAATGGCTATCAACATCAGTGTACGAGTTCATCTCTGCGCCAGCGATTGCAGGCTGGACATATACCTATCGTGTATACAACATAATCCCAAACGATTCGGAAATAATTAAGAAGATCAACAGTGGAGACTTGATTGGTGTTCGGGAGATGTTTAATAATAGAGATGCATCCCCATTTGACCGCAATGCCGCAGGGGGCAGCCTCTTATATGTCTGTCTACAAATCACATTGCTTTGTAAAGAGAAGAAGCTTACTATTCACAGTATGCGGCGTCGAGTCAACAATATGAGATATGTCAACTGTTGCTGAAGATGGGTCTCCAGTCATTGCTAGACCACAGCGAAGGAAACTTGTTAGTGCTTCTCCCCAAATTCTTCTATAATAAAAGCTGATGGGCTGTAGTTCGTCACCCATTGAGTCCATAGCAGGTGATATATCGTCCGTGACGACTTGGCCCACGGAGAGACACCCACGCAGGATAGCCAATTTATTTGCTTCATATCTCCAAGAGCCAGATGCACTGCCAGCTGAAAGGCTCCTGGATTTCATCAGAGAATTTGAACCCAACGATAAAAAACTGTCTGATTTCCGAAGCTTGTTTATGCCAAATTATTATTTACGATTACTCAGAGATCGACTTGAAGCTGAAACCGGCTCGGCGCCTTTAATGTCATCAGGTGCAAAACGTTGGAGAGCCTTGTTTCAAAGGACGGCACAATTACTCAAGCAGATGTCGTCCAATCAAGTCGTGAGAAGGTGTCTCTTGTACACTCTGCGGCTTTGGCACTTGGATGCCGATATCCAGAGAGGTTAATGACCTGCTTGAAACCATGCGTATGGCTACGTATATACGAAGAAGACTGGGGTGATTTTGTGACCAATATAGCCCGTATGGCAACTCTTGATGACCTCGTCTCCGTGGAGACGGTCGTGCCATGGGATGTTTATGAAGTAACAGCTTGGAAGGGCACGCCGCTTATATCTGTTATTGGAGGAGCACTCTGTTATCTCTGCCCGGGCATATCTTTCAACCACTGGGATACCCTGTTCCACGGCTGCCTTTATAAATGGCTTTCTCTGCTGGATGCTGCTGGGATTGATATACTCGAATATGGAGAGAAGGAGGTGTCGATTCTCCATGACCTCCAGAGCAACACAAAAGGCGCTTTCGATGCAGACGCAATTGAGGAATCGCGAACAATGCTGCGACATCCCATGTTGAGAGGCGACCCGCTACCGAAAGTTCATCGTGCGAGTTTCATCGACAGGCGTGGTGAGCAGTACTGGCTCCCTTTTCGAATAATAGATTTGCAGATTGGGCCTGAACCCACTGATTGGAAGTTAAAATGGGCCCCAGAGTTCGAATACATGGCGTGTCAGTTTTGGATGTTGGTCGAAAATCACGAAGCCGCAATGCCGGGCTCTTGGGTAGAGTGCTAGAAGGGTTTATATAAAATCAGATCAAATGTAAGCGTGCTGTTTTAGTTTATTTGGAAGAGCAAGGTTGACTGAGACACGTTGGCCTAGCTTGAGAGAATATATGGACTTATATATGAAGCTCCGATGTAGTGGTGTCACAAATGATATCAAGGTCAAAAAGAGCGGCTGTCATGGTATATCGGGATAGAAGCCGACTATGATGTAATCGGTGACCTGAGAACGAATAGCGACCCCAACTTGTCAAGATGAGAAGACTGAGTTATTATAGTATAATTTACTTTAGTTTGCCTTCAAGCAAAACATTGCAGAGTTAGGCTATCTATTGAGTCCGCATACTTCTGATATTAAGATTTCGAGGTGCAGAAACGGGCTACACCTTAATTGATCAAGTGCCTACATCAAGAAAGTCTACCAAATGGTACTTCCCAAGGTTTTGGCGTTGAATAGATCCATTCTCGGCCGCTATTTCCACGAGTATAACCCCGCATCACAAAGGCGGGGCATCAGCAGCTTCGACTTGCAGTGTCTCGTGCTTTCTGTGAGCTGCCAGGGCGTTTAAAGATATTTGATCCAATCTTATTAATTCAACTACTTCTCAAGGTGCAATCAACATACAGGTACTAACGACATGGATACAAGACCAGCTTCAAAGGCAGGTTCGTGGTATACTGGCAAGCCAAAGGATTTGGAGGAAGAGCTCGATGAGTATCTTGCCGAGGTTCCTGAGACTGTCGATGGCTCCTCGCTGCCTATACCGGGGGCACGAATCATCATTGCACCGTGAGTGATCTAGAGTCTAGATCTAGGCTCTCACTGACATATCCACCAAGGCATGCAGGATATGCCTACTCAGGAAAGAATGCTGCCTGGGCCTATAGCTGTCTAGATCTCAGCAAGGCGAAGCGGGTGTTCATTTTCGGGCCATCTCACACGCTCGGATTTTCGGGCTGCGCCGTCACAACATTTGCAAAGTATGCCACGCCTTTTGGTGATTTCGTTGTGGACAGGGATATAATCGAGCGACTCAAGGAAGCGGGTGAGATGCACGACATGAGAGTTAGGAACGATGTTGCGGAGCATTCTCTCGAAATGCACTTGCCATATCTCTACAAACGATGTCAACAGACCTTCAAGTCCCCAGAAGAATTCCCCAAGGTGGTTCCCGTCATTGTCGGAAGTACCAGCCGAGCGGATGAGAAGGATACCGGCCGGCTTCTTCTGTCTTATCTCAAGGATGAAGAAAATGCCTTCATCATCAGCTCGGACTTTTGTCACTGGGGCACGCGATTTGACTATGCTGTCTACACTCCGGAGGGGGACATTGGGGAGACTGTCCTCCCTCTATGACCACAGCCCAAAGCCATCAGGACCGCCCATTTATGAAACCATTCGTCTGGTCGATGAAGCGGCTATGAATGCCGTCAAGAGTGGCAGCCACGACGCCTTTGTGGATAACCTTAGACTCACAGGAAACACGGTGTGCGGGAGACATCCAATTGGAATTGCAATGGCTGCTCTTGAGCTTTACGCCAAGGAGCTCACCGATGACAACAGGAGCCGCTTCAAAGTTGTGAAATATGACCGTAGCAGTGAAGTCATATGGCCGGATGACTCGAGCGTCAGCTATGTTTCTGCTTATGCAGTTTTGTGAAGGCAGAGTTTACAAGAGACGGAATAATGGGCCAAGAAATTCAAGTATACGACGACGCGGGGAGAATGACACAGGCAATAGCATCATCTAGGGTTTTTAATAATAGATTTCCATTTTTGAAAGCTGCTTTGTCAACGCCGCTTATTACTTACTTGTACATAGTAGAAGCTCAAGCTAATGCCAATGCTGGCTGGGATTCGATGCCGTGCGCGCACGCTATTCGAAAATCCTGCGAGCTCGCCTGTTCTAGCGATGCGATGCTTGTTGTTTTGTTCCCCAGGTCGGGGTAAATGGAGGCGGGCAATTGCGGCTATTTGAACATAGGTGAATAATCCCTTCTCTAGTTGTCTAGATGAAGGAATCGGTCTGCATCACCAGTTGATCCCGGACGGATCCTGCCCTTCCCGCCATCTGGCAGCGTTAATCCCGATCAGTCGTTGGGCCACTGAGCGTGGAGGCAGTGTTGAGCCTTTGTCGCCCAACGGCGTTTGGTTCTTTTTTTAGAAAGCCCGTGGCCATGCTGACGGCATCCGGATCCCGTTTTACGAAGTGCGAAGAATGGAGTAGGAAAAGCAGAGCTACGTGTGCTGGTGGCGCATTGTCCAGCGTCAGCTCCCAATCCGTCATTTCTGTCTCCGCGCGTGCCCCAGCAGAGAGAGAGAGAGAGAGAGGAGCAATTATGTGAGGGATCGCCGTGTACGAAGATGATGGACTGCATTCCAGTCCAGTCGAGCTTCAACAAGCAAATACGAGCAACAAGGTAACATACAATACAATACAATAAAAATACAATGCTCCGTAGGAAAATAAGAAACCAAAGAGACCCCGGCCAAGCAACGGTGCTAGTTCCCTTTCTCTCCTCGCTAGCTGAGACCCCCGTAGTGCAATCTCTGCGACTCATCAAAATCCTGGCCAGGGTCCCGATGCCACACCGGGCCACTCAGCCAGGGCAAATCAATGCGCGCCACCGGCCTTGAACCCACTAGCCTGTGCTGTGCTGCAGCTGCTGGTCCAATCACGGCCGCTGGTTGTCGAGGCCATCTGACACTGGCGATGCGACGAGGTTGATGGGTTTGAGGAAGAAGGGGGTGGAGGAGAAGAGCGAAAAAAAAGCCTTGCTTCGGGGTAGGGAGTCGTCTCCAATGAGGCTCATCAGCAAGACCAGTTGCTTCTTACCAATCGATTACGACGAGTTACTTACTTATACGAAGCGCCGGCCCGAGCCATTGGACAGTGAGGGAAGGCAAAGGAAAAAGAAGGAAAGTGATTGATTTCGTTTGGCCGTCGATCTCCTTATTACCTACTAAGCAGTACCTACTAAGCGACCGGTGCAAGATTACGCTCGTGATAGCTGTTATTGCAGTGCCTCTTGTTTTGATTACACCGGGCGCCACGGTGCACTCGCTTGTACAGATACCGGCCGTTGCACCGCCAGCACCGCCAGCACCGCCAACGCCGCTGCACGTCCGCGTACCGGTACACCATCTGTGGTCTCGTAGGGCCGCTCCGACCTGGTCTGGGCCCCGCTACGGTGCAGCTGCCCCCTTCTCGCCGTCCGCTATAATCCTGGTCTGGAAACCCGGGCTTGGGCCTCCTGCTCCTGGGCCATTTTACTCTCTTCCAACCTTGTGTCGACCTGTTGTTTTCTGCAGTTTACCTACGCATTTTTGGCCTCGCTTTGCCTTGCCTTGCTTTGCTTTGCTCTGTGCTGCTCTGCTCTGCTCAACACTGCACCGTTGCTTCTTTGCCAGCTGCTCGTCTCCTATCTCCTCTGCCGCAAAGATTCCTCGATTGTCGCTCCTCTCTCTGCCGCTTACAGCGCTTCTTGCTCGCCCCAGGCCAACTGAGCACGATCAAAGAGATCCCTGGCATCCTCCTAGCCCGCATCCACAATGAGTGTGAGTGTTTCACCCCGACTCTCCTACGGCTGCCGTTTCAACACGGTCCGAGCAGACGACAAGAAAACCATCTGCTCTCGCCTCCAATTCCCGTCCTCCTCCTCCTGCTTCTCCCCTCCCGATTCACATTCACATTCACATGCACATCTATATCCAGTTACACGTCCTTTTATGATACCTCGAATAGCTCGCTAACAACAATGGCACAACAGTACGGGTCAGTAGTACCTTGGCATCAATGCTTGCTTGCTTGCTGGGTGGCAACATGCCCGCAATGGCCCCTCAAACCCACATGCGCATTCCAGTCACTAACAGCAGTCTCTCACCAGATACGGCGGGAAGCAAAACCCGTACGACCAACGGGACGACAACAACAACAACAACAGCTATAGCGGCGGTGGCTATGACCAGGGCGGCTATGACACTCCCCCTCCCGGCTATAACAATACCCCCTACGGCGCTGGTGGCCGTGGTTACGACCAGACTGGAGGTATGAGACACACACCATATACTCCGCATACACATGTCGTTTCCACCATGGACAATTCGAGAATTAACAGTACACTTGCAGCCACAGCAGTCGAGATGGCTCCTCTGACGCAAAACGCCGGCGGCATGGCCCGCGAAGACCCCAACGCCATCCGCAACGAGTGCCGTGACATCAGCGCCGAAGTCCGCCAAATCGAAGCCAACCTGGAACAGATCAAAGTGGTTCAAACCCGAGTCCTCAGTGACGCCGACACCTCCTCATCCAGCCCGTCCAACCGCCAATTGGATGCCCTCACCGCCGAGACCACGGCCGCCTACCGTGCCCTTGTCGAGCGTGTGCGCCAAGTCAAGTCCAAGCCCGAAGGTCAAACTGCTGCCAATAGAGACCATGTGAGCCGAGTCGATCGAGAGGTCAAGGCCGTCATCACAAAGTACCAGGGTGTCGAGTCCGAATTCCAGGCTGCCGTCAAGCAACAGATGGGTCGCCAATATCGCATTGTCCGCCCCGAGGCTTCAGACGAGGAGGTCCAAGCCGCCGTCGAGGACGCTGGCAGCGGCCAAATCTTTAGCCAGGCCATGATGCAGAGCGACAGACAGGGCAAGGCTCGTGCGGCCCTCAGCGCTGTTCAGGACCGCCACAAGGAGCTGGTCAAGATTGAGCAGCAGATGACGGAGCTGTTCCAGCTGATGCAGGATCTTGATACCCTGGTCGTCCAGCAGGATGCCACCATTGTGCAGATTGAGCAAAAGGGCGAGGAGGTTGTCGAGAACCTCGACAAGGGCAATGAGGAGATTGCCGTGGCCGTCACAACTGCCAGGGCCACCAGGAAGAAGAAGTGGATTTGCCTCGGTATTGTTGGTATGTTGATGTCGATGCTGCCGCCGTTGGTGCTGGAATTGAGAGCTAACCTGTACAAGTTGCCATTATTGTCATTGTCATCATCATCGTCCTCATCTACGTCTTCGTCATCCGAGGAAACAACAACAACAAGAAGCGATCGCTGCTCGAGGGAGTGGCCATGCCGGCTGTTCGCCTCAGCGCCCGTATCCCCGCCGTGGACGATGCTCTGGCCCTGAGGCTTGGCCGCATAGCCCACGGACGGCCTCACATGCCCGTCGCGCCCCCACTGAACTGAACAAGAGCAACGAAGCGAAATCGAAGGAAAGGGAAAAGAGAGAGGAGGAGGTATAAAAGGGAACGCGTGCACACGTTTTGACTCCATTTTTTCATTGAAAAAGAGACATTGTATAAAAGGTAGCTATCGACATGTGGCAAGGACATGTGCCTATATTTCTTTTGTTTACGCCCTTGGATCTCGGGCACCACGCACAAAGGCTCCAACATTCCGATGGCTGTTTGAAAAAGGGGGAATGAGCCTTTTTTGATTTTATTTGTTTTTCTTATGTCGTTGAAGAACGGGAGATGGCCGATTGGATTGATTGTGTTTTAGATGCCCTCTGCGATTGTCTTTTTTCGTCTACGCTTTGTCGGGCTGCTGTTTCTTTATATTACCTAGGCAGATTTTAGTTTTTGGAGTTTTAGCATTTGAGGCGCTCAGCAGAAAGATGTTTTTTTTAATCAAATTTTAATCAAAATATTCTCCTTCTTGCGGGCACACATCTTTTGATCATGTATTGACTTTGGTGAAGGGCGAAATCGATCAGCAATGACACACATACACGAGTTTGTTAGTTGTAGTATATTGGTACTAGGTTGTGATTATCTGACATGTAAATCCCAGTGCTCAATGAAATCACCGTAAAACTGAGACGATTGTCCGTCTTTCAGCGCAACAAGAAGAGAGAAGGGAAGGAACAAAACTCCGGGGTAAATACAACTAGAAATAGAGAGAAAAAAAAAAGGAGCCAAAAGTCTAAGCCCGATGGTAGGCGACTGTACGCCAAGCGATGCTTTCCAAGGTTGCTGGTATTGACAAGGTCTGAGGAGTTGTAAAGGTGGGCGGCATTGTCGTCGTCGTCGATGCCATCCTTTTCGACATGTTGCGTCAACAAGTAGATAGTGCGGTAGAGAGGGTGGATTGGCCATCAGATGGAATATCCACGCGTCGTCTAGTCGACGAGGGTTTACTTCGTGGCTTCTCATCCATCCTGTCCTTCTGGCACACCCCTCTCGCCGGCATCGTCGTGCTCCTCGCCGTGGTCAGGATGCTGTGGCCTGCCCATGGCTTCTCTCCGCCTCTCGCCCTCGTCAACGACCTTCTTGAGCACGCCCATGCGACGCCTAAACTCCTCGGTGAGCAGCTCGACGTTTTCCCGGCCGACGACGCCGCTGCCCGAGCTGGGGAGGCTGTTGGGCCTCGAGGCGACGGCCTCGCGCTCCACGCCCTCGACGCGAAGCACGGCCGACGTCGACCCGGCCTCGGCGTCGTTGCCCTCGCCGCCGCTGCCGTGCTGCTGGAGCGAGAGCTGCGAGGCTGTGACGGCGAAGTTTGGGGTGAGGCTGGATGCCCAGGCGACGGTCCACTTGCCGTTGGGGGCGGCCGGCGGCGCGAGGTCGACGACGAGGGCGCGGTGCAAAGGGTCGGTCTGCGGCGCGGTGAGGACGGCGGAGGCGTCGTCGTCGCTGAAGAGGTAGTGGACGCGAGGGTGGACGGTGGTGTTTGTGGTGTTGTTGGTCAGGAGGGTGAAGATGGGCTCAAAGGGCGGGAGGTCGGCGTCGTCGTCGTGAGCGTCTTCGACGTGGTGGTTGCCATCGCTGCTGCCGTCGACGAGGCCGCTGCTGCTGTCGACGCCGTGATTGTGACTGTGACTGTGACTGTGGTGATGCTGCTGCTCGGGGGATTCCGCGGGCCGGGCTGCCAAGGCTTGCGGTGCTGCTTCTGGCCGTTGAGGCTGGGTCTGCGATGCTGATAAGGACGGAGGCAGATCGTTAATCGCGGTTAGCGGAGCGGGCAGCTCCGCGCAAGACACGTCCCTATCGAGATCGGGGCCGGACATGGCGATTGGGACTGGACGGGGACGCAGAAGAGGGACGACAGACGCGGCATCTTCAAGCCCGTCTGGTGGTTTTTTGGCTGTCCGTCAGCCCTGCGCTGCGCCGGCTGGCTTCGTTTTGCTTTGTTTGGCTTTGAGGCTGCGCGGCTACCGGAAGCGTCCAGGTACCTTGGCGCTACCTGGGCATGGCAGGATACCGCCCCGTGTAGCGCCTGGACGGCCGCCGTATAGCTGCTGGTTTAGCACCTGCACAGCACCCGCGGGTGGCGCTTGTTCGCTGTGGCCAGAGGTCTCGTGCTGTAAACTCGCTCGTACGGTAACGGCGACAGCGCATCTCCCGTATGCAACGGGGAGCTCTGCAGGATGACGCGCACTGGACCAAGACGCAGGACACCTACATATCTTATCACCACGTGAGCCGCATGCATGCAAGCATCATCTGGCATATTTCGCAGCGACGCCAAGCACAGCAGAGCAGTGCCAAAAGCTCACCTCATTCTTCCCAATCCCCATCCAGCAGCTCCCCCAGCCAAATCTCCATCGTCGGGCAGGACTCGGACTTGCGCCGCCAAATCAAAACTTGCGGTCCAGATTTGCTAGGCCTGGCCGTTGTGCGTATACGAAGTCCCCGTGCGTGCGGTCAACTTCGTACGTAACCTCTGCTGCCATTGGAAGCTGCCGCACTCGACTCGCGAATCCATCCTGCTAGCGTTGCGGCTAATACCTGTCCTAAAGCCATTGGGCTTATGCGGAGCACGCCATGGGCTGTCTCTCGAGTTATAACTCGTATGTACTTGGCACATGGCCGCTTGCCTGCTGGCTGTCCTCTTGGTTGCATGGCGCGGGAGTGGGCTAGTCCTTGTCAACAGCTGCCAGGTACTGACTGAGGCGAGCCATAAGGACAAATGCGTCAGCATCATGTCTGGATGCTACTTATACCCCTTGCCGGCCCAAGGTGTGGGGATGGATGGGCTTCTTCTTCTTCTTCTTCTTCTTCTTCTTAGAGGCCCAGCGTCCGCCACTCTGCAGCTCCTCGTCGGTGGTAGCGGCAGCGGCATCGAAATGGGCGGGACGGGAGCGAGCACCTTGAGGTTGATTTCCATCTAGCACCGTGGAAGCTCGTGAATAGCACCGGCCTCGACAGAGTTCCCACCATTCCCAACAGCCAACATGGTCGCCCAAAAGCCCGAACTCGGCGACAGCCGCTCCGCTCAAGTGCGTCCCGACTTTAATTCACCAAACCGTCACCGATCCTGACTGTCCAGTTCCCAAGACGAGCCAGTCAAGACTCCCGGGCCCGGTTTTCTGAACCGTAAGAAGCTCCACGATGGGGCCTCCAATTTCCAGATGCAGACCCAGACGCTTCTACCCCAGTTGGGCGTTCCGACTTGAAACGCACCACCTGCTGAGTGACGTTTTTTCTGCCCGGCGCGCCACAAAAATTTCCTCCTTGATGCTCCGGCGTGCCTTGTGCCATAACGACGCTATATGAACAGCCTTGGGGTCCGTCTGTAGCCGTCAAATGGCGGAGTCTTTTGCGAAGAGAGCATTGGGTAAATTCAATCTGCCAGCGTGGGGATGGAGGGGGATGGGATGGAGAGGTCAGAGAGAGAACAAGGTAAGAAATCGTTGAAATATGCCCCAAAAACTGTAATCAAAACAAAGGAATGAAAACGCCTGCTCCCCGTCTATTTTAAGTCTATAAAGGGATATCATCAAAAGATGTTGGTTTTTTTTTTCCTTCTCCAGTGCGCACCAGTGGAATCTGCGCACCTCCTTCTATTTTTCCTTTGTATTTTTTCCCACCTCTTCTTTCTTGCTCTGCCCAAGAGAAAAGAACCTGTACCAATGAGAGAGAGAAAAACGAAAATATCCTTCACCGCGATATGGAACAGTGGTAGAAAGAGAAAAAGACGGAACGCTTCCTTCCTTGGTTCTTCTTGCGACGACGTCCGAGTCATGCTACAGCTTGGACAAGCCAAGCCCCCCCTCCTCTCCTCCGATTTGCTTTTCTGTCTAGCAGAGGCGGTAAGGTCAAGGGCGCAAGGTCCGTGGGCGTAAGCGTAAGGAGAATCTATATGCATTAGATTGAGAAAAAAATCAAAAAAAGACGTCATAATCATCAAAGTTGAAGGCACCGCCTCAAGAGGTATGCAGAGCGCGGAAGCCCGCCGCGATTAGGCTCCTTGCTTGATCTCGAGAATCCGCAGGTCCGTTCCAGTAAAAGAGCCCCTGCAATGTTAAAAAAAAGGCTTGAGCGTTAGCAAAGTTCTCTTTTGCCGTGTCACAAAAAGATTGGATCAAGGTGAGAGCTCCACAGACCCCTAATCCCTTTTGCTTGCAAAATTCCGCCTTGACCTTGACCGTCTCGGGGTTGTCGTAGGTGACAAAGCCCCCATCGCCACCGACGCATTGGGCCGCAATATAGCGCCTATCCACAATCTCTTTGCATCCCTTCCGTGGCAGCTCGCTGTACTCAAAGGTGCCCTCCTGGCCGCCTACGCCGTTGAAATCTTGTCCGGGTCCGTTGGCCTTTAGGAAGCTTCGTCCGTACGTAGGGATTCCGAGCAGGATGCTCTTTGGGGGGAACCCTTGGGCCATCAGATGTGCCACGCCGGACGATGCCGACGGCTCGTCCTTGTTCATGGTGTATAATTGTGCGTGGTGGCCGCTCTTGGACGTCCAGGTGCCGAAGAAATCATACGCCACTAGGTTGATGTAGTCAAGGTACTCGGCTGCCGTCTTTAGGTCGATGAGGTCGAGCACCTCCTTCGCCGCGGGGAGGACAGCTGTCAAGATGAAGCGGTCATCGGGCAGGTGAATACGGACTGCTGCCAATAGGGCCAAAAAGTCGTGGCCATGTTTGGCTTCGGACGGGAACTCCCAAGCAACTATTCCGGCCAGCGTGCGGTTAGCTGGGACCTTGCGTATTGCGTGTGTGCGTGTGAATTGATTGATGATGGCTGGTGCCGCTCGTATCATCAACCCCCCCCCCCCCGGATGTGATGTGTTCTTCTCATACTCACTATCAATACCATCAAGCCCGGAAGCTTCAACAAGGCCAAGGGCAGACCGGGCAAAGTTGTCCCTGAGCAGAGTGCTGGACGCAACGACAGGGAATACCTCGGACGCAGTGCTGCCACCAATAGATAAGACGACCTGCAGGTGAGGGTGCCTCTGCTTGAGATGCATCAAGGATCCCAAGCCACCCTGAACGCCATCCACTGGCGCTCTTGCATCGGCCCACTCATCGCCAAGCTGGGCCACACGTCACAAAAGTCAGCCAGCCGTGCAACATATGCAGGTGAAATCTTCTCAACTTATCCCGAACAAGGAGCACGGGAGGAAAGCCACTTTGGAAATGGTGGCCTCCGGGCATCCCATCAGTCAGGACTCACAAACACGCTGCCGTCCGCAGTCACACTGGCATAAGCATAATACACGTGGTTGATGCAGCCGTAATTGAGCATTCCGGGCGAATCACCTTGGTATATTCTGCTGCTAGGGAAATAGACTGCATTGGTGTACATGACTCTGGCCACACTGGTGGCCATTCGTGACTTGCGTGACACGGCGCTCATGTTGCTGTCGGTTTACGGCCAGACGAGCCCGGAGGAGAACGGCGGTGACGGAGGAGAGACGGCGACTTGAGCAACGAGCCGTGGCCGTGGACGGGGTCATCAATTGGCCGCCGAGTCTGAAGCATAGAGCAGCGGCAAGGGATAGATGGCTTCGGGGGTTTTGAGAGGGGAAGACACAGAGGGCAGCAGCATGGGACAGTTTTGTAGTAAATCGGCAACATTGTGAAGATCCAACTTCAAAAGCCCTGCCGGAGACGTACTACTCGGGACGGGGCTAGCTCCGGAAGGCCAAACGACCAAGACAGCAGCTCAGGTTAGGCATCAAGGGGGTGGGCGGCCCTGCTGGGGCTCGATGCCGGCGTGTCGTGTGTTTTTCTTGGGGGCAGGATTGCCAAACGCCATTCACACGCGGCGTGGTACGGAGCGCTCACTCATACGAGCATACACCGATATGGAAGAGGGAGTCAAAACCCTAGGCCGAGCAAAAGACCAAGCGGTCCGGGTGGTGGGACGGGCAACAGTCGAATGGCAAGTTGCGGTGGGGACCGGGGGGGCTTTGAAATGTCTTGGGCACTGAACACAGAAGATGGGACACAGGAAGAATGCAAATTACGCACAGAAAAAAAAGAGATGAGGGTCCGAGGAAAGCCCTCGGAGTGGCCAGAGGCCAGGGACAGACGAGGCCATCCACGATGCATGACATAATTGCGGGGAGCCCAACTGCTGACTTGCGTGGGAAGAGGAGAATGACATGTACAGGAGTACGAATATAGAGAGACAGAGAGAGGCAGTGACAGCATGCGTGGGATGTTCCAGATCCGAGGAGAGTTGTTGGCCGCTGGTCGAGTTGAATGAGCCGCCTCTGACTGGGCCGTCCTTGAATTCTGCTTGAGCGTATGGATGGACAGAGGGCGGATGCTCGGTGAATGCCGTTTCCCTACGTATGGCTAGATAAACCCGTCGTCGTCCTTGTCGTTTGCCCATGCCCGGCCGTTGGCAGAGATGACTGGGCCGTCGGCGATCAGAATCGAGTGGAGGGGGGAGATGATGACCCCGTTGGGAGAGCTAGACACGATGGGAGGCTGGATAGCTTGACGGATGAGGTGGACATTCACCAAAAGGCCCGTCCAGCCCCTCCTCAGCTCCTGCCTTGCCCCGTGCCTCTCTACATACTTTTCTTCTTCCCTGGTATATCATACCTTTGACCACGTGAGCTCTGCTCCCATATCCATCTGATACGTAGGTAGGCTTCCCATCACATGCCATATCAACCATCTACCATCCATTGATCAGCCATCTAACGCTTCATCCCTCAGTACTCGGTCCGAGATATCCAACCGCCAAAATGGTTGCCAACGACACGCCGGCTTCCACCTTTAGGTACAATGAGAAGCCAGTGTACACCACCTCCAATGGCGCTCCCATTGACAACCCTGAGGGCTGGCAGCGGCCCGGTACCATTGGGCCTCTGCTGCTCCAGGACTTTCACTTGATCGACGCTCTCGCCCACTTTGACCGTACGTGTTCCTCTGTCTTCTTCACCTCTGAATCAAAGCCTCTATACTCGATCCTGGTCTCTACCCCAACTCATCTCCAAATCATGGCACGGCTAACATTGTACATCTAGGCGAGCGTATTCCCGAACGTGTGGTCCATGCAAAGGGCGCTGGCGCATATGGCGTGTTTGAAGTCACCCATGATACCAGCGACCTCTCCTCCATCAACATGTTCGACACTGTCGGCAAGAAAACCAACTGCATTGTCCGCTTCTCAACCGTTGGCGGTGAGAAGGGTTCAGCCGACACTGCTCGTGATCCCCGTGGCTTTGCCATCAAGTTCTACACAGAGGAGGGTAACTGGGACTGGGTATACAACAACACCCCCGTCTTCTTCATCCGTGATCCTACCAAGTTCCCGCTCTTTATCCATACCCAGAAGCGAAACCCACAAACAAACCTCAAGGATGCTACCATGTTCTGGGATTACCTCTCCACCCACCAAGAGGCTATCCATCAGGTCATGACCCTGTTCTCTGACCGAGGCACTCCCTACTCATTCAGACACATGAACGGATACTCAGGCCACACCCACAAGTGGACTAAGCCTGATGGGTCTTTTGTCTATACTCAGGTCCACCTCAAGACTGATCAGGGCATTAAGACGTTTACTGGTGAAGAGGCTGCCAAGATGTCTGCCGAGAACCCAGACTGGAATACCCAAGATCTCTTTGAGTCTATTCAGAAGGGAGAGTATCCCAGCTGGACCGTCTATGTCCAGGTTCTCACCCCCGAGGAAGCCGAGAAGTTCAAGTGGAACATTTTTGATTTGACCAAGGTTTGGCCTCAGAAGGACGTGCCCCTCAGGCCCTTTGGCAAACTTACTCTCAACAAAAACCCCGAAAACTACTTTGCCGAGATCGAGCAGGTTGCCTTCTCTCCCTCTCACTTGGTGCCTGGTGTTGAGCCTTCCATCGACCCTGTGTTGCAGTCTCGACTGTTCTCTTACCCCGACACTCATCGTCACCGTCTAGGCACCAACTATCAGCAGATTCCTGTGAATGCGCCTCTCAAGGCATTCAACCCCTTCCAGCGTGATGGCGCCATGGCCATCAATGGCAACTATGGTGCCAATCCCAACTATCCTAGCTCCTACAGGCAGCTGACATACAAGGCCGTCAAGCCTTCCGTCACCCATGAGTCGTGGTCCGGCGCTGCCGTCCATGAGCTCTTCCAGGAAGTCAACGATGATGATTTCGTGCAAGCAAAGGGTCTGTGGGATGTGCTCGGCCGTACCCCTGGCCAGCAGGAGAACTTTATCTCAAACGTTTCCGGTCACCTTGCTGCCGCTCATCAGGACACTCGTACTAGAACCTATGAGATGTTCTCAAGAGTGGATGCTGCCTTGGGTAGTTCCATTAAGGAGGAGACGGAGAAGCTTGTCAAATAAGTAGCATATGCCTGGTAAAAAATAATGAATTAAACTATTTAGCCGTCAAGAAATGAACAAGACATGCATTTTCAAAATTACAAAATGCAAATGAAATTGAAATTGAAACATGCGCTCATGTTTATACGTGTAAATCAAGCATAAAACAAGGTCACGAAATGTGTAAATTGAAAACTGCTTTGAAAAGGTCCAGTTGTAAAGACTGAGTGGGTGTACATGTCTGTGAATAACATCTCTTGATGCATATCGAGCAATGTGACTATGGATGTTTCTCTCTGTCTCAAGGATGTTCAACAACACTGGCCTCGTAGTTCAGATATATATATTCCTCATTATGAGCGTCTACTACCAAGGCACAATGACCGATGGAGTACTAGGTAGTACTACTACTCCTTTGTATATTGGAAACACCAGGGAAAGAATCAAGGCGGTTTGACATCACTGGACTGTACAGACAAGAAAGAGAGCAATGCCACCCGAAATGTTTTTTCAAGTTTAAATTAACTACCTAGTAGTACTGCCAACGACAAGAGAACGAGCAGGGACCCTTTTCCAAGCAGTGCGCTACATTGCGTGCGAAGCCATCTCCGCCGCCAGGGCGAAGAAGCCAATTGTCCTCATCTGTTTACTGCCTAATTTTTTTTGAAGTGGTTTTTATCCTTTTTTCATAATTTTTTCTCTCGCACACTTTGAGTTTATCCAGCATCTCTTGAGCAATCCCAAGCGCCCTCCCGTTCCCGGCGGGAGGACCCAGGAGTGAGCATGCGTGTTGACAAAAGCACAGCTTTGCCAACAGCCGCAGCTCACTCACTTGACATTGCACCACAGCCGCTTCGAGGCCCTCTCAGCCAGATCCGGTCTGACTGAGGTAGCAAACTCGAAGCGGAGGTGGGGTCGTAGAGAGATGAGCTACAAAAATGTTTGCCTTGATAAAACTCCCCAGGCCACCTCAACAAGCCTTTGTTGAATGGAACAAAAAGGGCGTACAACTCTTCGCCTCGGGCCAGCCTCTGGGACTTCATCTCAGGTAAAGAGACTGAATGAGCATGTCCCATTTGGCTGTGCCCCGAGGCGTGTTGTACTGGCGCCCGTATTAACATGTGAGGTGGAAAGGGCAATAGTAGCAGTCTTGGCTGGGAAATATCGTAGCAAAACGGTGGATTGGAAGAGGCCACACACTCATCACTGCACAGCAGAGACAAGGTATGAACGCCCACCCTATCATCGTCTTTCCAGTCATCAACAGCCCGCGCGGACTTGCCCGCGGACGTGTACACCCCTGTCAACAACCAGTGTCCGCATGTGCCAGAATATTCCAGATATTGAAGCGCCATGATCGTAATGCGTAATGGTTGGTTTGACGTTGTTCCAAGAAATGTTGCTGACTGATTTGAAATCCAGTGCAAATCCAGTCAGTCAATGTTGGAAACAGATTGTTGAGCCCGAATAAAACCGCTTGCGTAATATGAGTACTTGATCCGAAGAGAAAGTGTCCAATCTCGGCATCTAGCCGAAGAAAGTAAGCTTTCCATGTATTCAATAATCGTATCGCATACTCGTGAGGTTATTCGTATCTCATTCATGTCGTCGTCAAAATGTTTCGTGAAGCATCATTACGCAAGACAGGATAAGGAAAGACACCTAAAGAGCGAGCCCGAGAAATGAAACCCGGGCAACGCATCCGAGAGGGAGATCTTCCAAAGGGAAAAATGAAAAGTCTGCGTCTTTGCTGCCTCGTGGCAAGTGCAGACGCAGACGAGAAAAGAAAGTATAGGAATCAAATCCAATGGAGGTTTCGGGCCGAGCCGATTGTTGTGCATTGCTGCAGTAGCCTCTTATCTTTAACCCAATGGTACCAGAAAACAAGAACAAGGAAATGTAGAAGAGAATGTCGCAAGCCGCTGGCGTCTGTGCCCAAGAAAAGAGTCCCCGCCCGGTTGAAAACGCATCCAGATTGTCCGCCTCGGATCCAGCCATGTTGGTGGTATAATGTAAAGGAAAAACAAAAGCCCAAAAGAAAATGCCGAGCTAGCGGCTATGACGTGACGGATGATGATGTTTCCTGGACTTTCAACGAGGAAGTAGATTCGAAACCATTGTACACGCTTGCTGTGTCGCCGATAGCAAAAACGAACAAGAAAAAGAAAAAGAAATCAATGAAAAAGAAGAAGAAGAAGAAGAAGAAGAAGAAGAAAGAGGAAATGATTAGGGGTATTTCCTAGAAAGAATATTTGGTTGAGGTATTCGAACTCCGTTCCTGATGCAACAAAACGCCTATATGCCCTGACATGATTGTCTATGCCGCTGAGAAGATAATGACTCGAGTGCTTTTTTTGTCTCTGAGAGAAAAGGGGACCCCGTAACCGCGAGCTGGTTAGCGGGACATTATTAAAGAAGTCGATTGTCGGTCGCGGGACTGCAACTTCACATTATCGTGGCATACTCCTGGTAGCGATCCCAGCCGCCAAAGCCACCGATGCCCATGCCCAGGCTTACACCACACTGCGAGGGCGCATATACGCTCGGCAGTGGGAGAGCGGGAATGGGTGCCATGATGGTCGGGCTGTAGAAGAGCTCGGCAGTGGACTGCGGAAGGCTAAACGAAGGAGTAGGAGAAGGCAGCTGGACATCGCTCATGCCCATGTTGGCCCAGAGAGGAGTGTTGCTCGAGTCGACGGATGAAGTCACGCTGGGACTTGAAGGCAGCACCTGCCAGGGCTCAACAGCGGCGGGGATGATGTGAGGGGGAGCCTGTGTCCACATGTTGGCGATGGGAGAGCTGGGCAGCAGGGGCGGCTGTCGAATGACCTCGACAACCCTTGGCGGGGGAGGCAGAAGCGGCTTCATGAGGTTCATGAGGTTCGCCTTGACCTCCTCGCTCTTTCCATTGAGCAGCTCGCCAGCCCCCTCCTCCTCGAGACCCTCGAGAGCAGAGACGTGTGTGCGGAAGACGAACTTGTTGATGGCCTGCACAAAGTCGTCGTGCAGCTTCTTGCACTGCTGCTCCTTCTCGGACCAGTCGTAGGTGTTGGCCTTTGCGTCGACGCAGTGGATCTCCTTGTGATACTCGACAAGGGCGTCAATGGTCTCGACGGTGAGCTTGTAGGCGACCTCGTTGCGCAGGACCATGTCGACGTGGACGATGTAGGCCTCGATGTGGATGAGCTGGTGGCTGAAGAGGTTCTCCATGGGGTCCTCGGGCATCTCGGCTTGGGGCAGCTTGGGAAACATTAACGAGGCGAGGGTCCAGATGGCGTTTGGTGATGACAGCGTCTCGGTGAGGCATCGCTGGTGCTGGGGCACGCTGTTGAGGGGGCGCTTCACCCGATTGATGCGCTTGAGCGTCTGTGTAAGCCACGGCTCGATCCTGGAGCCCAAGACGACGTTGACGGAGGAGGCCCTCGGGGCAAAGGCAGCGGCGGACGCTGGCAGAAGTTGAACCGGCATGTTGGCGTATGAGAGGGGAAGACTGATGCGGCGTTGGGTGTTGTAGAAAAAACTCGAGTGCAGACGGCTCTTGTAGGTTGCAGAGCTGTCCAAGATGAGACGTCGTCGAAGCGCGCGAGAGATGCAGCTTCTTTTATCTTGAAAGGAAGAAGCGGCAACAGATGGTGGCGGCGAATGGAAGGGGAGGAAAAGCGAAGCAACAAAGGAGGACGAGGACACGCACACGCACACGCAGCAATAACAGGCAGGGCAAACGGTGAAAAGGAAAAAGAAACCAGGAGACGGTGCCGAGCAGGGAGTGGCGCAAGGATGGCAAGCTGACTGAATCACCTGCTGAGCGGCCGAATCCCAGGTAGAGAGAAGAGAAGG
>MDJU01000333.1:0-35259 GCA_001721665.1 Trichoderma pleuroti
CCTTTGTACTGGCCTTGTTCACACCCTCCCCCCCCCTTCTTTTTTTTGTCTGTCTTGCATGGCAGCCCGCCTTGGCCTTGAGCCCTCAAGATGGCGGTTTAGCCGTGCGACCTGCTTCCATGGCCCCGGTGGACGGCTGAGAGAGGGCGCGGCACGTTTCAAGCCACGGTCAGCATCATTTGATTATGTGCCCTTTTGGCTGCTCCAGTGCTTGTTAGTCTCTTTTTCTTTTCCCTGTCCCTTTCCCTTTTTTCCCCTACCCGCTAAGAGATGGCATGCCGCACGGGATACACTCGCATGGCCGAACTCTTTGGAGCTGCAGGCATCTGGTTCGACAACAAGAGTGAGAAAACGGGCAATCGGCCGAGATCACTTGGCAAACCCTGCTTGGCACAAGCCCGTCTTGTTTGTCTCTTTTTTCCCTTTCCCCCCTTTCTAGGTATAGATTCTGGCCTCCCTTTGTCTTGTGTGTACTTGTAGCCATCCCCCATCTTCGAGTTTCGAGGCAACAACCGCTCTTTGGCCCTTCTTCTTCTTCCCCCCCCGGGAACTAGAAGTGCCTCTTTTTTTTTCGGCCGGAATGTATAAATAGATTCCGGATTCAAAGTGATGACGGTGGATCCCCCTCCCGAGCCACTCAGCCTTTGTCTTGCCGCCTCGAAACGGGCTCGCCCTATGGCAAGGCCATGCCATGGCCACCCCCAACACGCGAAAATATCGCAGCCATCACCGTGGTACTTGTATGTATGTCTGCTTACTGTCATCTCTCTGCCCTTGATTGGACCTGGGTGCGCGGAACCAAATTCCGTCCTTGGGGGGGTTTTTTTTTCCGAGTTCCGATATGGCAACCGGCAAGCGAGTCAAGACTCTAATCCCCATCCATCTCTTCGATGCCAACCAACCCCCCCTTGTCAAGCCATCATGGATGGCACTTTCAGCCATAGCTACACAGCCTAAATTAGCACCAGGTCAAGATACGCCCGACAAGACATGCTGCAGAGGCTCGTCTCAAACAAATCTCCCCGAAGAGAACGCAAAGAAAAGTGCCTAGTACGCAAACTTGTCCCAATTCTGCGCTTGGTAATCCTTCCGTCACCAATGACTGAAAACCCTGGGACGAGTTTTTTGCAGATGCGAGTGCTTACAAGTCCCCCCCCCCTGGCCCTTTCTTTTTTCGTTCCTTGTTCGCATTTAGTAGCCGGATGTGCAAACAGACAACGGCTTACCTACATGATACATACATAGACCTGCATTACACTTGATAGTCGCGATTTCTATAATTAAGTACGGCGACCACCATTCCTGCTAGTGTGCATGCCCGGGATTCTGCAGTGACATTCTCGACACGTGTATGGGCACCGGGGGGGGGGGGGGATGACTTGCTTGAGGCCCAGACACGGACACGGATACGCACAAAGAAGAAGCAGACGGAATCCCATCGGCAGTTGCTGTTATCCTACATGCCATTCTCAACCCCCTTGTCAATCTGGGGGCCTATTCGTCCATACAAAATGAAATGGCTAGTAAAAAAGGGCAGTCATCGCGGGCCGCACAGCGATACCTACATCTGCGCATACCGCCTGTGAATTACACCGAATGCCTGCCCATCAAGGGGCCTCATTCTCCCCGCCGACCTTCGGCCGGCCATGACCCTGGAAGGTCTGCAGTCCCCGAGCCGTCGTCGTCTTCCGCAGGCACGTCGTCGTCATCTCGAGATGCCTCGCCTTCCCTCGCGTCTGCGCCGGTCTCCCTGGCACCCCCGAACCCGAGCAGCTGGATGAGAGCGGCCACCATCCCCCGATCTTCGCTGCTCGCCGGCACTTCCGCTACGTCATCGCCGTCTTCAGCCTCGCCGTTGGCACCGAAAAAGGCCCCGTCGCGAAGCTGCTCCATCAAAACGTCCTCGTCTTCTTGCGGTGGAGGGCCCCGCCGCGCGAGCAGCTCCTCCATCTGGGCAATGATGCCGCCGAGCCGCGCTGGGTTCTGCCGCTGCTCACGCCAGGGGAGCCTGCATCCTTCTCCCGTGAAGATGTTATCTTTCTCTGCCGGCGGCAGGGGATCGAATTCGTAGTTGGGTTGTTGCTCCAGCATGCTCCGCGGCACCAGCGCCAGGAGAGACGTCTGCCCATCAATGTAGGCCATTCGAGCCACGCCCAGATCAATCGGATGCTCGTCCTTTGGTAAAGACTTTGCGTCCACCCGGTCAATGCTCTTGGCCACATCCAGTAAAAGCCGTGTCGCCTGCGGATTGTTCCACAAATCTTTGGATTGGTACAGGTACAGCTTCACCCAGAACTCGGTGGCCTCCGTCTCGCAATGGATGCCCCAGACAGACGGCGGGGTGTCGACATTCAGGCCTTGGAACAGCGCGCAGTATAGCCATGGCACTCGCTGCATCCCTTTGATGAGATGCTGCCTTGCCTGCTGTTCGTCGCCCATCTGTAGCATCGCCAATATCCGGCTCTGCAGGATATACGCCGTGTCGTCTCGGCCGCCTTCCGTCTCTAGATGGTGCAAGAAATCGAGAAGCCACTTCGATTCGTGCGCTCTGATGGCTAGGAAATGAATCAAGTGCCTCATCGCATAAGGATCGCTACGGTCGAGAGAGTACAAGAGCTTCGCCCACTCCAGTGCCGTCCTATAGGTGCCTTTCCTTATGAGGCTCTTGATGTAGTGGTACCCTGCTAGCCAGAACTGACGGTTCTCTGGCCTCCTAAAGTCCATGCGAGCCATTCCTTGTTCAAGACTCTGCTTAAAGGACGAGGGGGCTACTCGGCCGAAGCTAAATAAGGCGCGCTCACACAGCTCTGCAGCCAGTGCCATGTTCTGATCCTGCTTTGCCACACTGCTCACTTGCAGTAGCGTCGAGACGTGGTAGGCTGTCCATATATGTGAGCATGGTTTTTCCAAACAATGGGGTTGGTTGCGCTTCTTACGAAATTGGGCGAGAAGATGCACCATTCTCATGGGATCTCCCATCTGCACCTGTGCAAAAAATAAAGCCTGGATTTCGTCGTATTCCGGGGCATGGGCATAGGTATACTCGACTCCGTCGGCCGTCTTGCCGACCTCTTTCAAGGACAAACCCCCCGCGGTACTCATTGGCCAGTGCTCTCTCCCCTGAATGAAGATGTTGCGTCTTCTAGACACTTCAGGCAGCTTGCGAGTATTTGGCGGTCCTCTCAGGAACGTCTCCAAGTCCACCTGTTCCGGCATGATTCCATGGCGGGCCCCACGACGCTGCTCCTCTTCTTCTGCGTTTGCCGACTCAATCGTGTCCCTGCCAAATAGGTTTCGCATCTCATTGATGGCCTTGAGGTTGTAGAGGTTAATCTTGAAAAGCCCTTGGGACGTGGGAGCATTGCTGGCGACGGATCCTGCCTGGGGCTTCTGCTCAATCTTCAATTCCTTGATGGCTCTGTCGATTTCATCATCCTCGCTTTGCTCGGCTTCCTGGGCCGGAGCAGCCTTCTTGGCCTTGGCCTTCTTCTTCTTCTTCTTATTTTTCCGGCCAGAAGCTGCAGCGACAGGTTCTTCCACGGGAGCTTCTAGTGCTGATGCCTGCTCAGGGTTCTCGTGAGCATCGTCATCGCCTTCATCCCCATCCTCATCCTCTCCCCCAAGCGCAGCAAACAAATTCGCCCGAGGTTTTGCCACCACGGGAGCAATCTCATCCTCGTCTGCATCGTCATCACTGCCTTTGGGCTCTTGGACAATCTGTGCTTCCAGTTCCCTCTGCTTCTGCAGCTTCCGAAGCTGTCTCGTCGACATTTCTGAAATTGTGCTCTGGGGAGAATAGACAACGTAAATCCAAAATAAAGAGAAGAAAATAAAAATTGTTCAAGAAAAAAAAAGCGAAATAAGAGGTATTTATCTGTAATACAAAATCCAGCAAGGCTCCTGAAACTTATACTTTTTTCCAAATGCTGTGATGGCTTTCATATGGTTTGACCAAATGTCAAAAGATATTGAAATGGTTCAGGTTAGTTGCGCAGGCAACTGGACGTAGGGTTCGCCTTGTTATGCGTCACGCCGCCTTGAACCTAGCGGGGCTGGGCGGCAGAACCCACTTGCTTGCTTTACGCTCTATTTTCACAAACTCCAATTTTCGGTATGACAGCTGGCTAAGCTCATACTTGTCACGAGTTTTGCCACTCATCTCACTGTGGGTTTATCCGAGCTTTCATCTGGCTCAACAATAATATGTACATGAAGTCATGGGCAACCATGCATCACCGCATCTACTGAATCATTCTCGTCTCGACGCTTGAGCATGGGGAATTCATCCTCTTTCTTTTTCTAGGTAGCGGGCTAGACAGTTGCTTGCCCACTACGAGATACTACTTCACTAAATTTCATCTTGTCTGATTCTTCATCAGACCCCCGTGCTTCATGTAGAAGGCAGTACAGGTTCATTATATATTCGCATGCTTATCCCCAGCCTCATTGGTCAGTGAAAGAATCCAGCGTATTCCTAAGCGCCCCCCTACTCCTGGTGGAAAAGATTTTTTTTTCATTCATCATGTTCCCTCATGATTCATGGAATGCAATGCCTGTGCCCCCCTTGAAACGCAAACCGAACTCCGGCATCGTCGTCGAGTTCCGTGACCAGTGCAAACCGTAGCTCCTATCCTGAGCTGAAAGCAAATGAAACATGAATAATATAAGTCTTCGCGGCTACGGTAGAGTAGCTTTGAAGAGGCCAACAGTGAATAATTTTGGTACATTGGTGCAGATGAATTAAGAGGAATATTGGGAGAGTGCAAACTCAAAGTCGCACCATGAGCTCATTGGCGCAGTTGACGTCGTTATGTTCGTCTCGTTCCAGAGACTTGTATGATGAATTGGTGTAGCCTTGAATCTATTCGGAATGACAATTGCCATACCAAATACTTCTTACTGGCCAGCGGCAGTTGACTGATACTGGGGACGAGGACCTCCTCGCCCACCACGGCTATAGCCGCGACCGCCTCCTCGGGTTCCGCGCCCGCGACCACGGCCACGGTAGTTTCGGTATCCGCCGTCGACGCTTCCTTGGCCAAACGTCTCAATGTTTCTGCGCTGCTCCTCGCCGCGCCACTCGCGTCCGCCAGGTTTTTGGCCATTGTTTTCGGCTCTTTCCTTCGCTTCGCTGGAAATGTTGTCGAAAAACGACCTTGACTTGTTGTATGCCACAACGGGGGTGCCATCTTGAGTCTCCGAGCCTTCCGTTGCAGGCGCTACAGGAGCCTCGCTTGATGGAGAGCCACCAACGGCTTCCTTGACAAAGTCTTCCTTGTTAAACTTTGCGTTTGACTGAGCAAAATCAAAGTCTGCGTCGGGAACCTCCACCTTGGCTGGGCGGCCACCGCGTCCACGACCACGATTTGCGCTGCCGCCTCTAATGGCGTTGACTCGCATCTCTTGGACCTTTGTGGTCAGATTATCCATAGCATTCCCGCCAGTGTTGCTCAGTTGTGCCATCGCCAGCGCCACGGCTGCTCTAGCCGCACTCGTAGCATCTTGTACACTGCTTGGCCCAGCAGCTGCAGACTGAGGAACGGCCTGGGAAGCCTTCTCGGCCGCAAAGGGAGGCTGGAAAGGCTTAGATGCAGGTCCGGTGAGAGGCAAAACTGGCTGGACACGGTTCGCTTTGGGACCAGTAGGGATAGCCTTGGACGCATCGGTTGCCTTTGCAGCTCCATTCGATGCTAGTGTCGTAGCAACTGCCTTGACCTCTTCCACTGACGGTTTGGACTCGACTGGAGGAGCTGGCGCGTTGGCAGGCTGTCTCGCTGCTTGAGCGTGAGATTTGGGGTCTGTTTGGGGAGCCCCCTTCGGCTTGGGCTTGTCTGCACCGGGTCCAACAGGAGGCTTGGACTCTTGGGTAGCGGGGAGCTCAGGTGCAGCCCGCTGACCCTGAGGAGCTTCAGAGCCCGGGGGACCACCGGGTCCCGGAGGAACGGTGCGTTGCCCCATGGACCTGGGCCACCCGGTCCAGGCGGGAAGCCTTGGCCGGGAGGAGGGTACCAGCCTGGGGGTGGAGGTCCCGGAGGGAATGGCGCGTTGCCAAAACCTGGTCCAGCCATAGGGCCGGGTCCACCTCGTCCCCAAGAGCCCGGAGGCGGAGGGCCGCCGTAGAACTGGTTGGGAGGATATTGGTGTTGTGGAAAGCCGGGGGCCCCGGGGGGAGCTCCAGCAGGAGCGGTTTGGTTTGGTCCTTGCGCTCCAGGACGAGCTCGGGCCTTTGCATTGATTTGTTAGCACAAAGCTCTCAAAGGACGATTTCAGGGAAAAAAACAGTGAACATGGTCCTTTACAATCAGAAGGGAAGGCAACGGAAATCTCGACATGGTTTTGCGCTTTCCGACGTGACAAAAAGTTTACATCCGCAATAATTCATCATGAAAGGGTATAGAGAGATTGGCAGAAATAGGAAGAGACATCACTTACACCGACAATGGCAGGGTCGTCGAGGCATGACGGGAGGCTTATTCTCCTTGATAGCGGGGTGCTCCTCAATTCGCAAATCCTTGACATCGCTTCCACGGAAAACGATGTACTCATAGACTTGGTCTGATGGCGCTATCTCCTCTTCAGGCCTGCCCCTGCGACCCTCTGTGCCGAATGAGCGGACATTCTCGAGAGACACCGTCGACTCGTCCGAATTGATCTCGTGCAAAGTCCCGACGTAGCTCCACTAGAGGTCAGTGACCGTCTTGGTGAATCAGGAGCATAGATTCTCACCGAATATCGCTCTTGGAGATGAGGGAAATACGGGATCTGGAGTCTCGCTTGTTAGCCCGAGGGACACGGCACGTGAGTTGAGGCCATTCGCGCATACCCAAGGAATTCAGACATGGTGGGCCGTGAGGCCACGTCGACCACGTAGCGAGCTGTAACTAGAGGGGTTCGAGGAAGGGAGGCTAAGTGCGTCTATGCACTAGAAATACAGAAGAGAAAATTGAAGAATAGAAGAAGAAGGAGAAGGAGAGTGTTGGGAGGTAGAGAGGGTGGAGGATGCGGAGAGGTTGGTGTGGTTTGTGCGAGGAAGAAAGTTTTGTGAGGCTAATAAAAACGGTTGGACAAAGTCTGAGCTCTCGTGAGGAACCCTCGCGTAAGCGTCTGCGTCAACGCCGGGTTTTTATCGGAATAAACTCGGCCATGGAGTAAGACACTGAATTACCCCACACGCCGTTGCCCAACCACCCGCAATTTGTACCAATGTACTTCGTACTGCTGCTGTGGTAGGAGGTACATTTACATTCCCGGGGCTTCTGCTTATTGTCACCCGAGTTTCGTTATTGACAAAGGAAACACGTTGGCTGCTTGATACACTTCTATTTTGCCTGTATGAGATGAAAGAAAGGTAAACACAATAGCTGTAAACAATGCACTCTACTAGTGCATGCTTTCAAAGGGGCCTTGAACACTATTGCCTTCTCTATTTGAGTTACTGCTATTATAGCCCCTGCTGTCTGTGGCCAAGGTTCATTTATATGTGCAAGTCTGTATGTTGCGAAAGAAGGAAGAAGAAAAGAAGCACGCATCAAGTCCAGTTGAATTAACTCCGAATCGCCGACATAACTCCAAGCAAAGCCCTGGCTTTCATCGAAACTTGCTGAAAATCACAGCAATGATCAAAAGCACCAGGATAGTGATGATGGAAATTGTAATCACTCGGTTCGTAGCCATGCTGTTTCATCATCAATATTCTGTGCTTCGACACTGCCGGTGTTGGATTACGTTACCTCCGAGCCATCCCCCTCAAGGTCTTGACACTGCGATCGACATAACCCTCGCTGTCCAAAAGAGTGTCGTGCGTATGGCGAATCGTCTCGCCCTGCCTGTGCAAATCGGCCAACGTTTCAGCTCCGATAGCCTCTGTCTCGCTGGCGAGCCGCTGGCTGCTCAGAAGTCGTTGTGTGCTTCGGTCGAGTCTTTCGGTTCCCGACAGCAACTGCTGTCGCTGTTCCAAGTTGATATCCGTTGATCCGGACGGTTCATCAGTGTAGCGCGAACCGAACACGGCCGCTCGGTTGGTGGAGAGGCTCGTAAGCTTTCGGCGGTTTGTATCAATGTCGGCTTCGTAGTTGCGGAAGCGCTGGTTGACTTTGGCTCGTGCAGATGTAGGGATGTTTTGCTTTTCAAGGCGCATTTGACCAAGCTGTGATGGCGATTAAATGTTAGACCAGTCTCTGCGTGTACGCAACGGTTACAGTACCAGTTCATCTGCCTCTTCCAAGGCGCGTTCAGCCTGGCTGACGGCAGCCTTGCGCGGTTCACCACTCAGTTCGGGGATCTGGTCCAGCTTTTGTGCCAGATCAGCATGTACGAGCTTCAGCTCCGCCTCATACGAGCTGAAAAGTTCGGAGCCGGCATCCGTATCGAGAGGGTTCGCCATCTTGCTTGTTGGGTTCAGGAGTAAGCGGAGAAAAAAAGGTAGTCGATGCGATAAGCTGTTGTGAAGGACTCGGCTCGCTGGAGGTGTCGAGAAATGGGAGACTGATGACGGCTTCTATGCTTGCGATGTGCGCTCAGCTGGGTTCCTCTGGTGATGTTGAAAATGGCCGCCTGAGAATAGAAAGCGCCGTCATCGTACGTACGCATTCAAGGCTAGGACAGGCTGGTTGGGCAATCCGAGGGGGTACCGGAATGCTGCGGACAGCTAGGTACTTTACCTGCATTAGGCGCGTGACTGGGTACCTTGTCTCTACCCATGGCCAAGTACCTAACTTGCGCTTTATGCAGCCTGGGCATTGTGCCGTACAACACGTGCAGCATGAGGCCACGGCTAAAATATGGCAAGTGACTAAGCTGCTGGTGGTCCGTGCTTTTTGGTCAATATTATCTCACAACTGCGTGCAGAAATTTGAAATTTTCTTCTCTTTTCTCAATAAGTTGATTCACCCCGGCTACGAAGAATTTAAGGCTAAGCGTCTAGACTTTGTCAATGGCGCACAGTTAAGATGCCGGGCAGATTGATGCAGGTTTTCCTACACGGCGCTTTAAAGAATTGGAGATTCGATTCCCACGTTTCCCGATCCCGTTGAGTGCTCGACATGCCATCCTAAGGGCCAGCCCTGGCTGTCCGTCTCTAGCATGAGACACAAAGTACTGCTACCAGGCATTACTCGTACCAACTGCTCGAAAAGAACTTGGCCGGCAAGGCGGTCAAGCGGTGACGGATCCATGCCGGTAAAACGACAGGCATTCGTCTCATGATTTGCACCGGCTGCAAAGCATGTGATAATGGAGGCAAAACGAAAAAAAAAAAACATTCATGCTCCACTGATGCATCTCCACGTAGAAGCATGAATTGCATCAGACCACAGTTCTAGGCCGGGTTTGGTGCTGGGCGGAGGCGTTATCGCAACAAATCCTGGCCAAAAGTACAGAGTACCTGACTCTCGTAACATCGCCTCGCTGTTAACCGCCAGCGATGCGAAGACAGCTCCGTAAAGTAATAGCTTATTTTCAGCTGCCGTCTGGCTGCCAGCCACGTCTTTATTTGCCTTGGCAAGATGTGCCGAATCCGTTGGCTTACGTTGGTCGATGCATGAACTAATGCATCAATTATACAGCAAACGTACAGGCACGGTACTCGTACGTGGCACTTTGAGAAACGAGGCGAGAGAACCTTTGTTCTGTACGTACAGAGTAGCATCCCAACACTTGATGAAGGCAATGGAATGGACGTTTGATTGAAACCGGCACTTTGTCTGTCTGTCCATCAGCCACCCGTGGCGTCAGCTCAGCCGCTTTCATCCTTGAAAACACCCTGACAATTACAAGACCCTGGCAGCCATTTAGGAGTAGTAGTAGTAGTAGTAGTACATAAACCATGGAACGGCCTCTCCTGCTAAATCCCCGAACTGTTCCTGTGGTGATCCGATCCCTATCCCTTGCCTTGCCTTGCCTTGCGCACATCAGCACAGACGCACGTACTGTACTCGTACATATACATAAGGCGCAGGTACCTGCTGGAGATCGCTGCATGTACAAGTGACTATGCCCCTGCGAGCAGAACCGCGGCATGTGTGAGTTGTTTGATTCTCCTGCATGTTACTTATCTCTTGCCCGTCATCGAATCAGGGCCGCGACACTTATGCAGACTTCCATGGGTGGCGCCGGCAGCGTTGCCCCCCCCTTGTCCCGGCCGCCTGCTGGATGTCGAGCCTCTGACATGTGCAAGTCGTCTCCCGTGTATTTTTTGGGCAGCTGAAGCCGTTCCCAACTCCCAACTCCCTTCCCGTGCCCCTTCACCATCCGTCGCCTCCAAGCAGGATACCGTCGCGCCTATGAGCCACTCTGTTGACAGGTTTGCCAGGAAGAAAGTGGCCATTGTCGGCAGCGGCTGCTCGGGCATTGCTGCGCTTTGGGCTCTGAATAGAACGTATCACGATGTCTATCTCTACGAGGCCGCAGACCGCTTGGGCGGCCACACCAACACGGTGCAATGGAAGGCCGGCAAGTACACGACGGCCGTTGACGCCGGCTTCATTGCAATGAATTCGGCGACATACCGTGAGTTGACCTGGGACTGTCCATTGCCATCTTCCGAGTGCTGATCCCCCCTGACTAGCCAATTTCTTGAATTTCCTCAGCAGGATCGGGGTCCCGACTGAGCCCACTGAGGTGACCTTCAGCGTATCGCGAGACCAGGGCCTGTTTGAATGGGCGAGCACGAATCTGAGCACGATATTCTGCCAAAAGACAAATGTCTTTTCTCCGAGGATGTGGAGGACGCTATTTGACATTGTTCGCTTCAGCCAGTTTGCGCTGGACTTGCTCATAGACGATGAGGAATATGAGCCTCGCTATGGAGGAGAGCACATGATGAATCACGTCCACAAGACGCTGACCATTGGAGAGTACCTGCAGCGTGAGGGCTACTCGGATGGCTTCCGGGACGATTATTTGATTCCCCTGACGGCTGCCATCTGGAGCACAAGCCCTGATAAATGCGCATTGGAGTTTCCTGCAACAATGCTGGTTCGCTTCCTGTGAGTCGAGAATGATGCCGCATCCCTTCGGCTCTTATCCTGACAATCGAATTAGATGGAATCATCACCTGCTATCCACCCTCGCCCTACGGCCGCCGTGGTTGACACTCAAGAATGGTGCTCGCTCATACATCGATACTGTCATGAAGGGCTTCCCCCCCAATCACATGTTCCTCAATACTCCCGTCAGAAATGTGTCCAACGACCACCAGGGACGAGTGCTATTGCACCTTGAAAATGGCAAGACGGAGGTCTACGATCACGTTATCCTTGCCACTCACGGCGACCAGGCGCTCTCCATTCTCGGCGCCTCCGCCACGGAGCAAGAGCGTTCAATTTTAGCCTGCTTTCAGACGTCACAGAATGAAGCGGTGCTGCATTCAGATGTGTCTCTCATGCCACGGAACAAAAGAGCGTGGTCGAGCTGGAACTTTCTGACATTGTCTTCTCCCTCAACACAGAAAGCCAACATGGACAAAGTCTCCATAACTTACAACATGAACATCATGCAACGCATTCCTCGAAATCCATTCGGCGATGTGTTGGTCACTCTGAATCCGATCCATCGCCCCAGCCCATCCAAGATCCAGGGGAAGTATTACTACACTCATCCTCTGCACACTCCCTCATCTGTGCGCGCTCAAAGGATGCTGCGCTATATACAGAACAGGAGAGGAATCAGCTATGTTGGGGCGTGGACCGGATATGGATTCCACGAAGACGGATTCACCAGTGGATTGCAAGTGGCTCAGGACCACTTGGGGGCTAAGCTCCCCTTTGAGTTCCGAGACTCCACCTATAGCAGAGGAAGAGTCCCAAGGCTGGGCCTGTTGGATCATCTATTCCGGCTTATCATCTTGGCAATCCAGGTGTTTGTCATCCAGGTCCTGGAGAGACTGGCACAGTCTGGAAGGCAGAGGGTGGTGAAGCCGCTTCTCAATGGCTTCCAGAAGAAGCAACCCCGCAAAAAATTGGCATAAACATCCCAGCTGTTATTCAAAAATGCTTTCTTGTTTTATTCTTTTTTATTTATTTATTTTTATCATTGTTATGGGATTGTTACCACAGCGTATGGAGCAACTTGAAAATTCATGACGACATGACGGAGAGGGCATGCTGCAATACAAGACTGATAGCACATTTGAACAGACATTAGACTTTGAGTACCCGGCCGAGGCCAGCATATGACGGAGAAATTAAAAATCATTGTTATGAGATTGAATTCTAAAAAATATGAGTCTTTTCTTCTTTTTGAATGACTGGGAATATATCTTACTACTACTGACATTGAAGATATCTTGCCTTGTGTAAATATAGTAGAGGATTAGGGGGCACCTGTAGCTACAGCATTGCATCGGCACAGCCAAAAGTCAATTCGCCCCGAACCGCTGCCCCACCAAATTCAAGATGTCATGCCACTGAGCATCGGATCGGATATACAGATGCTGGCGCTAGCTCCAAATCGAACATGGAAGCTTGCTTCCTCCATTCCGCAAGGCAAATCTCCCAAACAACAAAGACAAGATGAGCAACGCACTGCGCCTGGTGCGCAACGGCCCTTTGCGGACGGCGAGCTCTTCATCGCAGTGGGCTTGCTTTTTCTGTCAGCATGCGCGGCCTCAGAGCAGCCGGCCCAACTTTGTAGACCTTCGGCGCAAATTCTCAAACTCACGGCCTCGGCGAGAACAGCAGATGCAGCACCAGCCGCGACAGAATGCCACTTACGCGCCGTCCATGGACACGGTGCGGGAGCAGTATAGCCAGAGGAACAAGACAATAGCGTATGGAGACAACTTGTAGGTGGCAATTCGTGCAACACTGGGCTCATGTCTTTCTGCAGCTTCTACACCCTCAGCGTGATCATGGGCACGCTTGCTCTGGCATATGGCTCGGTGCCTTTCTACAAAATGGTTCGCAACGCCTTCCCTGGATGACATTGGTCAATGGACTAATTAGGCTACAGATTTGCCAAACCACCGGTTGGGGTGGCCAGCCCGTCCGAGCCCACGGCGTGTCCGGCGAAGAGAACCAAGACATCTCCAGCCGTCTCGTTCCCATTACTTCTGCGAATCGAATCAAGGTCACGTTCAACGCGGCCGTGTCCGACATCCTGCCGTGGAAGTTTGTCCCCCAGCAGCGGGAGGTCCGAGTGCTTCCCGGAGAGACCGCCCTGGCGTTCTACAAGGCAACGAATCTGGGCGACCAAGACATCATTGGCGTGGCGACGTATAGCGTGACGCCTGCCCAGTGTGCGCCATACTTTAGCAAGATCCAGTGCTTCTGTTTTGAAGAGCAGAGATTAAATGCTGGCGAGACAGTGGACATGCCTGTCTTCTTTTACTTGGACCCTGATTTGTTGAACGATATCAACATGAAGGGCGTGGAGACTGTGACGCTCAATTATACATTCTTCAGTAAGACTCCTTCGACTTAACGACCGTTGACCGTAATTTTCCTTGATCGACTACTGACCGAAAGCAGAAGCGAGATATGACAACAACGGCAGATTCATGCCTCCTGCCTCAAAATAATGGGCATTGAAGATGCTTATAGCCTCCATGGTTCTCCTCAAAAATGGTGCTGCGATCTCTGTACGATATTTTATAGATAGACGGCTAGGAGTTCTCGGATGGCCTCTGTACATTACACCCAATGGAGCGCTTTCGTCCTTGTGGAAAGGAGATTTTGTATACATAAATAGTTTTCACACTTTAAAGATACGCATTCCGCTCACCAAAAGATGAGATTGAAGAGCGAAGCAAGAATCCATCTCTTCAAGTAATTGCCCAATTCCCCTCTCCTTCTTAAGCTCTCTTTCTTTTTTCCTTTTTCCTCAATGATCAGAGTCCATTATTGAAAACCCAGCGCGCTGCTTACCTAATCCCTGCTGCTGCTGCATCTAGACCATGAGGAGCCAGCTAGGTTGCGCTTAATGACTAATCACATTAAGCTCGCAGCCCTCTTTCCAAAAACGGGAGCAAGAGTAGGGCAGCAAAAGTCACGTGCCAACCCACCGCTCGCCAAAAATTTCGCCCACAGCGGCGGCAGACGACGACAATTTTCTAGTTGGACTGGTTTTTTTCCCTCTTCTTTCTCTCCTCATCACCCAACGCTCAACCGACAAAACAGGATCTCCTCGTCGTCCACAACTCAACCGTCAAGATGGTCAAGGTTAACAAGAGTAAGCTTCTTCTCTCTCTACTTGTCTGTGCCATCAATTGGATATGTTTCCATGCTAACATCCTGGGATTAGACATTTCCTCCTCCAGGAGCAAGAGCCGTGCCGCTCACTTCAAGGCCGGCTCCGGCCAGCGCCGTGTCATCATGAGCGCTCCCCTTAGCAAGGAGCTGCGCGAGAAGTACAACGTTCGTCATCCCTCGAAAGTCTCTTCGTCGTTCATCATCGTGAAAAACTAACTTTTTTTTCGCAAACAGGTCCGCAGCATCCCCATCCGCAAGGACGACGAGGTCACCATTGTCCGTGGCTCCAACAAGGGCCGTGAGGGCAAGGTCACCTCCGTCTACCGTCTCAAGTACGTGATCCACGTCGAGCGCGTCACCCGCGACAAGGCCAGCGGCCAGAGCGTCCCTCTGGGCATCCACCCCTCCAACGTCGTCATCACCAAGCTCAAGCTCGACAAGGACCGTGAGAGCATCCTGGCCCGCTCCAAGGTCGGCCGTGAGCTCCGTGTCCCCAACAAGATCTCTGCTTAAATTCAAAGCAAAATCTAAAATTGGGTGAGACGAGGAGGTGAATTCTTTTTTTTTCAACTAAACAGTTTTTCCATGTGATGCATCCATGGCACAATGATGGGCAAGGAATGGGCATATATACTCCGGCGTTTTAGCGATACCCGAGACCCCGCAGGTCCGGCTTTCTCAGCAGGGTAGATGAATCGAGAATTTTACAATTCTCAATGGCCGTTTCACCAACTTGTTGTGTGAAATGCTCCATGGGAGGTGTTTCCCGAAGCTTTTTCTGGCTCTTGTTCCACTTTGCTGTCTCAGTGAGACTTTGTCATACTCGATTCATTCGTCGAGGGGCTGCCAATTGCACAGCCTTTGTAGACTGCCTCAAAAATCTTTCGACTCTGAACAAAGAAAAGGCAAATGCAGGTAGGTTGCGTCTTCCATTCTTCGTAGTCTGTGAATCCCGCTAGATAATCTCCGCGTCAACCAACAAAATTCATGGTTTTCGAGGTATACGACTGGCGAAGAGCAAACCCCGACTGAGATTCATTATCACGAAACTCTGCGCTCGCCCGAAGATTTTCATCTTGCCTTTTCTGTAACGAAGCTGGAAATTTGATGGTGAGGGACATGACACCTACTCGAAGGTCCTTGGTTTCCAATCAAGCCCCTGTATTTACGTAGACGACCAGTACTATGCGGTTGACTTCGCCGATGCAGAATACTTGTGTCAAGAGGCCATATCCTTTCACCATTATCAATTGAACCAGTGAGCAGAAAAGTTTAGCAAAAAAGCAAAGCAATATATTCATTGGTTAGCGAGTTGATTTTCCCCTAAAGTCCAAACCTTCTGCTAGGCAACAGGAAGCAGGCTCCAGAGGAGGCGCCGTTCGTAGCTGAAGCAAGTGTTCCTTTTTCCGTACAAAATATTCCCACAATGATCAACACCTTCTCATACACATACTTCCCTCCCCCCTTTTTTTGGTCGTTTCTATTTTTTTTCTGAAATTTCTGCAGATGATACATGATACAGCCAAACTCTAACAATAAGTGACGCGCCCTGAGTCTGTTAGAAAGCACTGATTGGCCGCCCTTTGGCACCACGGAGAAATGGTGAGGTTGACATGATGCTATTCTCAGATTGTTCGTCGCAAACAAAGCGATAACAGAGTTGAAAGAAAAAGAATGACGAAATCAAGTAACAGTTGTAATAGGTACTCATACAATCCGTAAGTGTGCTTGCAATAAGAGATGATTCGATTGAACCTTGGATTGGGCTGCTCTTGTTGCAAAATAGAGCCCAGGTGTTCCTCGGTTTAAAGCATTGAGGCTCGCTTCTTCGACCCCTGAACGCCTGAATAGGCATTGTGCTTGCCATCTCCTAGGGGCCTGTTTTCGATCTGTCTCTCGGCGGTGAGGTCCGCCGGTCCACTCTCATTGGCATTTCCCGACTTGATCGTTTGCTCACGAGAATATGAGCTGATATTGGTTGCCGTGGGAGTGAGAGACGCAGTCGCATGGCCACTGTAGTGAGGCAAAACGCCCTGAACTGTTGTAGAAGAAACTGTTCCTGGAACTGCGTTGCTGCTCGATGTACCGCGTTTCATCATATCGTGCCATATGCCGCTGCGAGGCCTTGGTCTATAAAGGTTTTGTGTTAGCATGAGAAATTGTAGATGAATAGGAAAAACTTACCGAGTTTGGCGCAAAGAGTTACGTCCTTTGAACACGATACTCTTCTCGTCATTTTCGTCGGGACTGTCGCTCTCTGAGCGGGCATTGGGATTGCCAGTCATAGCCATTTGATGACGACTTCCTCTAGGGGCCTTTTTTCCAGTCTCTTGGCGAGAACGATCGCCACCGTTGGCGGACACTCCAGAGTGCTGAGATGAGTTCGACTCAGTGGTGATTCCCACTCCACCGCGCTCGTATTGACGTGGATCATGTCGAGACGATTGAAAGGGGTCAGTGCTGACATTCCCATCCCCATCCCCATTTTCAATTTGGGATGCCTTGTTATGAAGAGATCCTTGTCCACGACCGACTTCCGACTCATGCTCGCCACACTGGCTTCTGTCGGGCGAAGGTAGATAGAAATTCTTGCCGTCAAACTTGGGAAGTCCGCTTTGAAGGTGGTGAGGAGCCTTACCCCAATACATATGACGAGCTCTGAGTTCATCTTCGGTAAGCTGTCGGGGGTAAATGTAATCAGTATCCCTGGCATGCTCAGCCCTCATACCAGGTGGGAGCTGTCCAACGAGATAAGGCTTGGTAGAGTCATGCTCTTCAGATATGGGCCTGGGATGGCCAGAACCAGGTAACACGTCCCTGGCATCCTGGCCGCCCACAGTACGAGGCTGGAATGGAGGAGCCAGCGCTGCCGTGACAGGCAAAGTTGAGCATCTCTTGTTGGCGCCGACCTCATCAGAAACAGCCCCAAAGTTGGAGTCGGGGCAGCCTGAACTGTAGCTTCCTCATGGCTGGAAGTGAAAGCCTTGCGCTGAGTAGTGGGCATCGCCTTGTCCTTGTCAACCCGTTCCATGGAGGACTCCTCTGGCAGGCTAGAAAAGCTTTCAGCGCGGCTATTTTCAGGTTTTACGCTACTAGTCACTGGTGACTTTGATCGCTCCTCGTCTGCAGAGGCAAAGTCACTCATGTCGTCCTTTGCCTGGTCTTTTGGGTGGCTCCGTTTCTCACTTGCCGCCTGCTCATCTTGAACCTTTTCGAAGTGTCCAATAGAATAGCGCAGAGACTCTGCATGAAGCTCCATGGTTCGTTCATCAATCTGGTGCTTATTGTACTGGAGCTGGTCTTCTGCCCACTTGAGGGATGCACGAAGAACTGAAAGCTGTTTCTTGGTTATCTGGCTTGCTCGGATGGAGGACTGATGCTGTCCAGTGGAGGGGGTAGGGGTTGGTACCGAGGGGTATTGAAGAGGAGGTGGCATGGCCACTGCTTGTGGTGACATCTGCGGCATCTGCCCGTTGCTCTGGGCCATAGGAGCCATGACATGGTTGGGAATGAGCCTGTGGCCAGCCACCATGGGCATCATTGAGGGAGCCATGAATGCGGGATGAGGTCCCATAGCAAAGTGAGCAGCAGAGGGGAACACCCACTGTCCATTGTGCACGTAAGGTCGGGCGACATCACCACTCTCAGGGGGAGGAGGTCGAGTCGGGGTTGCATTCTCCGAAGCTCCCGTCTCATCCTGCCTATCCTTAGTGGCTGGGTTTGGTGGCATTGACACAAGACCTGAGGCGTGACTCATGAGAGAAGGCTGAGCCGCTCCTCCTGGCCCTCCGATATTGAATCCCAATGGCCACGGCATAATGGGACATGGACTTGGTCCTGATGGCACCCCTGGCGCCGCAGACGCCGACGGCATTGCTTGGATAGCATGCATCGTAGGCATTGATGGCATTGGGGGCATCACAGAGATTGCAGCCATCCCGGGGACTACAGGCATACCGGGCATACCGGGCATACCGGGCATTGCAGGCACCATTCCAGGCGCAAAGCCTGGGATCATGGCGTGGTGGGGAAAGAATCCCATGGGATGTTGAGGCAAAATAAATTGGCTTTGCTGGAGAATATCTCGGTATGGCTGGCGGTTGGAGTTGTTGTCAGCTGCTTCCACCGCAGATTTGTCTTTGGGCCACCTAGTTGTGGGCGATGGAGAGCCACGTGTGTTGGGGACGATGCGGCCGCCAGCAGTAACTCGAACGTGAGTTGGTGACACGACTGCTCGGTAGAATCGTTGGAAGCCTTCATCCTTTTGGGCACTCAGGCCCGTCGGAGCGGAGATTGGCTGGCCCCCAACAGCTTCCGAGTCGCTGCGGCCACGATATCTCCATTCGGATTCAGTGCCATCCAACTGTCTAGCAGATTCACCACGGCGGGGAGAAGAGCTCTCCAAGCCTGCAGGCTTATCGGCGGGTTCCTCCATGATGCGAGCAAGTGAGCTCTCAAGAGGCATGCGAAGAACTTCACCTGGAGCAGTCGGTCAGCAATGAAGTAGCATAGCAGACTAGGCAGAGGTTCGTCCTTACCTAGCTCTTGATCTTGGCGAAGTTTTTCTTGGAGCTGATTGTATAGCTCTCTATTCACAGGGGTATTCTTGAGTCGGAGGAGTTCGCCGGGCGTGTAGACTTTTCCGGCCATTGCGGACTCGTTGACGGCAGCAATGATTGTCATGAGTTGTTTCTTCCTAGAGGAAGGGATGAAGTGAAAGGGTCGAAGAACAGCGTAAATCACTGAACGAAGCAGCTGTGTGTGGATAAGCGTCGAGACAAGCGCGATTGCAACTGGAACCTGTTCTTGTCAGTACGCTATGAAGACCGATGGCGAATGAAACGTGATGAAGCTTGGGGATAGTGGGTGTGAAGACATCTTCTCATCAACAGAAGATATTTGGGCATGGAATAGCAGACCGGTTCACTGGGGATTTTGCTGCCAAGTAGTGCGGCAAAGAAATCAAGAGGGATAAACAATCGGTTGATATGAAAACAAACAATGAGGGAAGAGGTATTGCTTTCGATATCCAACTGTTGCTCAGGGTCTTGGAACAGCAGGGGAAAATGGGAGTAGCTCATGCTTCTCACCAGGAGATATGAAATGACGCTTACCAAACAGCTGCCAAGCGAGCAGGAAAAGGTCTGTATGCATACAAAGCCTTGATGAGGCTTCCAACGGGGAACTATTGAAGACAGCAGACGCAAGAGGGAGCGGATAGGGCAGTGTTGAGGTTGACTGGTGGTCGAAAGAGTGTGGTTGAAGATGGGCAAACGGTGAAGAAGAGACTGCGAAGGAGAAAATCCAGCACAAAGAGCACCGAAGTGATGAGCTGCTTACCTACTCCTGCTGGGAGGTACCTTCTGTGGGATAGAATTCGTTAGCTGGTGCCTGCCTGAGGTTGGAAGAATAAAGACAGGAGGGAGTTACTTGAGAGTTGCAGAATAGGAAGCTGCGGCGGCTCGTCTTGGAAGCCGCGATAGGGTTAGACGAGATGGGAGCTTTCTAGCGAATTTACAGGGGACGGTGTCGCCTGAAACTTGTCAGCTTTGGTTGGGAAGAAGCAAGAGTAAGAAAAGACTCTGCGCCTCCCAAAATAACAGTTTGGATCCTCGCTCGGTTCTCAGCGATGTGGTGCTGAAGTCGTGCCTCCAGGAGAGGAGGCTGAGGTTGCAGGCAGGAGCTGGCGAGAAGGAGAGATGGCGATGTCGAGCACCAAGAAAAGAAAACAAGAAGAAGAGAACAAGAATATCGAGTAAGGCTGGAGGCCTCGATCAAATACGGAGGATCTCAGTTTCAAGATACAGATAGGGCGTTGGTTTTTGATCAAAAGTGGTAGAGTGGTGGAAAGTGGTGAGTTGCGAGGGTGAAGAGCCTGGCGTGAAAGGTTGCACTCGAGGAGGCTTTTGTAGCAGGGAGGTCTGCAGCCTCTGTGGCCAATTGGCTCGCTGAAACGGGAAAACCAAAACACCAAGAGGCGTGAATCTCGTCGTTGCTGTGGTACCGCGCGTTAGAGAGGTTCAAGGACGCGGCAGCTTGTTTTATATCACAAGCAAAGCTGATCTACTTTGCGAGGAGGAGTGTCAAAAGGCTGCCGGACGTGTGTCGGCTTTGCAGACCCGTAAGCCCCGGCAACACAATAGCAACGTGAATTAGATGCGTAGAGAGGGCTGTTGAGGGATACTGAGAATGGATTGTTTAAAGTCAGCTGCTGGAAGGGGGGTTTCCAAGTGAACTGAACTTGCTGCGTCCATGTTAGCCTGATTCTGTCTCATTATACCACTTTGCATGTATCACGCATGGAAGTGTAACTCCAAGTACAGCTGGCCTGAATCCTGACTGAGTGATTACTGACTGCAGCATGCAAAAGTAGTGAATGGGTGCTATGCCAGCATTTCTTCACCCAGAGAGACAGGCCGTACAAGTGCCAAGACTCTATTGTCCTTGAGTGGCCGTGGTTGAGCAAATTAAGAAGCTTCGTAAAGTGAGATGGGATATCATGCTCTTCTAAAGAAAGCTACGTCTGAATAAGTATGTTAGCAACTGGATGCCAAGTAGAAGTTTCTCATGAGGATATAAATCGATATACCCTCATCTATTCTTCTTTTCCCTACAGCAGTAAATGCCAGAGTAAGGGGACTCTCGTTTCGTACGACTATTACAGCAGACGTCTTGGCACTAATTGTAGGTAGCTCAGGTCGTGATGGCAATCCTCGAGAGCTAGAATCCAGAGCGTATATCAACCAGGAACACGTCGGATGGCAGAATGGACAGTGGCGCAAACCGGCTCACTTTCTGCAGCCTTGGTTCCCATACAACGCGCCACGATCAATCTCATTCCAACATGGTTCATTATCGGTCAATCATTCGTAACAACGATGGCATTTGGATCCATTACAGGATGAGTTCAGTGGTCCTAGAAAAAGAGTTCGTGATATTTCATTAGCAGTGGACTAGACTAGACAGGTGGCTCGAGTATCCAGGGAAGATGCTGGTCATCAGAATTGTAGCAGATGGCAAACCTATGTAGTTTGGATACCTAGCTTCAAACTGCGTATCTTGACAAGTTTAAAGGCAACAGAGGATGAGCCAACAGACCAAGCATCTTTTCAGACACTTGGCTTGTTCGTCATCGATACCATCTCAGTCAACAAGGGCTATACTGTACTTGCATATAGACTAATTTCTGATACCCAACATGATAAGCCTTCAGGAACTCCCCAAGTCTATCGAAATGAATGCAAAAAAGCCAACCGTATGATGACAACCAACTGCTACCTATCACACCCAGTTAACGGACAAAAGCAACACTTGTTTACCCCTTGCAACGTGAGCTTCCACCACATTTTGCATGTACTTTAGAGCGTCATGGTGATGGTGTTGAGAGGGCGAAAGCAAAGAAGAGGCAGGTCGTGAGTTTGCGGTGCAAGATGCAGAGAGCAGAAGAAGTTGATGGGGGAGAAAGGTGGGAGAGGAAGTGGGCACAGAGAATATTTTATAATGGTGGAAATTTTATTCATGGGCGCATATGTACTCAAGTACTGGTTACCGAGGGGAGAAGCCCTTATTCATGAGGAATTGTGTGCCAGTTGGAGCATTGTTTAGCGAGGTGGCCGGCAGCTGGCTCAGACAATGCTCATATTGGTATCTTGGCTATCCAATCATGGTCAGTAATGAGACTGAAGAATAGCTAGAATAACCATTGTCGAAGCCGAAACAAGTCAACTCCTTTCTCTTTCGATTCAGTGGTGTTCATGGTAAGCCTTATATGTGAAGCCCTACCCGGAGGAGACGCTTGAAGGACGAGTCAACACCACAACTACTAAGTACAAGCGTCAAACATTACACAAACATTACTAGGTAGTCTTCTTTGGGTAGCTATCACTAAGGCGAGAGAAGCAAAAACCGTTCATGTATGGCCAATTTGATTGGATATATTGACGACAGCAATTCATTCTACATACGGCCCCAATACTATAGAGACCGAGGTCATTCAACAGGATTGAAGTCAGGGTGAATTGCTAGTGAAGCCACCCATACCCTAGACCGCACCACATGAATGAATCCTAGACCCATCCAAGCTGCTATTGCTGCTCCTTTCACAGCAAGGTTTCACATGTCAAGAAATCGTACATGCGCTAATTAGCATCACGACGGAACATGCCAATTGTGGGTTTTTGCACTTGAGTAAAGAACTCACAGCCCGGGCTTAAACAACAGTTTGACAAGGGGCCCCCAAAACAAACCACAACACCGCTAGTGCCTGCTAACAAACCTCAGCCTCACTCTCTCCAGGCTCAAACGTAAACGTTACGTCCAGCAGCTAACAAATCCCGTCACCTCCGCTCCCACAGCAGCCAGTCGGCCCAAAGAATCAAACCCCCAAAGGAAACAATGGTCACAACCCCAAAGGGAAGGGGGAACTTCAACCCTCGAAAACACGCGCCCATTTTGCTTTACCAGTTTAGGTTACGGACTAGCATCTGATAGGCTCTAGTCGATACACTGGGCAGCAAAGGACAAATGGATCGCAAGCAACCCGTCATAAATCCTACCCCGCCGCCTTTTGTCACGAGCGATTTGCCCTAGCAGGTGTATGATGGCATCCAATGGGCTGTTGAAGATGTAGGAAGCGGGACTTGCGCGTGGAGCCCGCTGACATGGTCCTCGGTAATCCGAGCGAGGGAGCAGAAACGAACCGTCTACGGCCCGCGGCAGATGGGCGGCTTGAAACTGACGTGTTGCTAAGGATCGGAGATGGCTTGGGGCTGGGGAAGTAGAAAAGGTTCGTGGTTTATAAATAGCTCGTGGATGGCTCGGGATTCTTGACACAAATTGAGTTTGACCACATTCACATACTGTGCTCGATAGCTTAGTAGTTCATTACTTTTAGTAGTATCACCAAGCGGTAATCCCCTCACTTCCGACTCTTCCTCAGAGCAGTCGTTTCATCAGATTGAATCCAGTCATTGCCATTCAACGCCCTTCTCTACCTTGACTCCATCTAAACCCCATACGCCTTCGCAATGGCCCCCCTCAAGCCCTCCTGGAAGCAGCCCTCCCACCCCGACGTCCAAGACGTCGTCGTCAGCGGTGCCGACTTCATGACCAAGAGCTTGTCCAAAGTGACCGTGCCGCCCTTTGGCCTGTTCGCCAAACTCGAGTTCCCCCCTTGCGCCTTGGCCGGCGAGCCTACCTATGCTACCGTTCAGATGGGCAAAGACCAGCATCTGAACCTCAACAGCGACTTGCTCTACATCAACCACTCGTGTGAGCCTTCTCTTGTGAGTAGAACCGCCGAAGCCGGATAACTTGGAAAGTTTGCCAGCTAAATGAGTGCGGCTAGCATTTTGACATGCGAAACATGAAGATTGTGGCGGGACCCAAGGGTCTTCAGCCGGGAGATGAACTCACCGTTAGTAGAACTTCTGCCCAGTCTTAGTTCACCGTATAACTGATATACCCCATTTTTCGTTCATACAGTTCTTCTATCCCTCTACTGAATGGAACATGGCCCAGCCATTCGAATGCTTTTGCGGTAAGCCCACTTGCAAGAAGGTTATTACTGGCGCCAAAGACATGCCCTCCAAGCTGCTTGATGGTCTCTGGCTTAATGACCACATCCACGAGCTCCTCGAGGAGCAAGCATTGCTTCGCGATAACCAACATCATGGCTTTGGATTACTGCGCCGTGGAATCACATCGCGCGAGCTGAGCGGAGAGATGGGCGGCGATACTGTTGCCAAGGCCTAATGCTAGCGGCCTCTGTATTCAATCGTGATTGCGCCATTGACAAGGAGGTCTGGTAGCTCATAAGGATTCAACATCCAAAAGGCTACCACAAATGTGGTGAAGAGAAAATGAAGGAAAAGGAAAAAAAATTGATTGGGATTGCTCACCACATGTTTAGAAAACGATTAAAAACTATATGTACATGAAGGCTGCCTGTGCAATTTGCAAAAAAAATAGGCATGGAGGGGAAGAGGGTGTACAGGAAGATTAAACATAAAGAATTTCAACATCTTCAACTCACGTTGCCTTTGTATCATCAGTGCCCCTGCTATCAGTTGTGGGCTCTGAGACTGCTTTCGATTCCAGACGTTGACAATGTCTCCCTTTGCCACTCTTCACGCTCCAAGAAGCGTCGCGCGTTGAAGGCTCTTGTAAACCGCCACGCTTCTGTATCGGCCATATTCCAGGCCTCGAGCGAGGCCCGTGATTTGGTCCCGTTATTGAATGGCTTGTTGTTCATCATGACGACGCTCTTTGCTCTGTCAAGTATAGCTCGCTCACGGGCGACCTCTTCGTCCGAAGCAACAGGTCCATTGACCACGTCTGGCTCCTCGTCTTCTTTCGGCAAGCGATCGGCGGGAACGGGACTCCGAGATTTCCCATTGTTCATGGACTTTTCAGGCAAGGTGAATCCAAAGTACCAGTCCATATCACTGGGCACTTCATTCTCCGCCAAAAGCCACAGGGAGTGAATAGAGTCCGCCTCGTCAGCCACAAGCTCCTTGAATCGCACAACTCTGCGATTCGAAGACACTCCAGAACCGAGATACGCCAGGGTGACGGCACCCAGCCACGAATCCCGAGGTGAATCTAGGATCCAGGTGACGTTGACAGACTCCCGAAGATGATCTACCAATGCAAAGGACCATGGGTGCGGGACAACGCCAATGGTAAAAATCCGAGGAGACTTGCGAAGGCGAGAAGGGGTAGAAACGGCCATGGGCGACGCTACGCATGGAAAACAATGAGGCAGATTAGGAGGGCACGTGGATGGCATTGGAGACGCAGGACAAGAGGAGAGAGACTTGGCAAGCTTCAAGGCGCCGGCCAGCATAGCTGTTGCATGCTGCGGGTGTGGCTTGACGATCTCGATGCCATCGGGAAAGGTATTCTGCCAGGCAACTAGAAGATGGTAGTTGATGAGCTTGTTCAGATTGCGGAGGGTTCCCCCCCTGTCCCCTTTGCTGATTACTTGGGCATACTTGTTGTCGATGGCCTTGGAGCTGTAGTAAGCAAGCGGTGTTTTTGTCTTGTCTACAGTAATGGCATCGTCTGAAAGAGCCGCAGTGACGCTTGTCACTTGGTCTATATCTTCTTTCTGCAGAATGGACTCGATTGCCAATCGAACATTGGTGTCTTGCCCAACGAGAAATGCGTCGTCCAAATCCGCCCATTTCGTCAAGTTGGCGTATTCTCCTTGTCGCAGGAGCAGCAGGAGCGAATCCTGTTGGGGAACCGCGGGGAGGACGGTGAATTCCGACAAGATGCCACCGTTGACAGTGTCCCAAGCGAGCCATCTCATGACATCTTCCCTCAGCTCAGACGATGCTACCATTTCCCGCACTTGCTCGTACATGGGATTGCTTTTGGCCTCGGCAGCACCCAGGATCACGGGCCGGAACCCTTGCGCCCACCAAGCACGGCGCCATGTCAGCAGCAGCTCTCTTTCGGCCTCTCTTTCGTCTTTTGGTTTCTTCATGGTCTTGTCATGGTAACAATAAATTGGCCGTCGGGCCTTTAGCGGAGGAAGCAACACTCGCTCAGTATCAAGCGTGACGGCGCTGGAGTAGGGAGTCGAGAGCCACCTCTCGTCGGCCAACCAATACGAGCCATTGTATTCGCTGCTCTCTTGCTGTGGCGGTGACTGGGGCGACTGTGATGATGGACGGGAGACTTTCTCCGGAGGCGCGTCACTAGGGCTTGGGCCTGGGCGAGAGATGTGGTGCTCGTATGCAGAAAGGCCCGGTGAGGCTGGAACGGCCCATGTCAGGCTGCCAATCAGGAGGAGGGCAAAAAGAGACAGCAGGATCAGCAGCGCGGGCAGGCGACGAGGGGAAGCCCAAAGCGTACGAGGGGACGGCTTGAGCATGGCGGTGGCTTGCACAACAAGTCCCGTGCATGTGGTCTAGATGGAGAAGAGGGCCATGCAATGCAGGGCAGAGGCGAGATTGGCCTGTGGCGAAGGTGGCTGAGTCTGAGACTGTCTTGAATGGACGGCAGGGCATCGCCGGCTACTGCGAGTGCCGACGGCTTGTGGCGGCCATTGTGCGAAGCTGTCGTCGTCTGTTTGCTCGAGGATGTCACTGTATGGATGGATGGATGCGTTGTGTGCGCGAATCTGGGAGCCAAAGTGGCGCATCACCGGCGCGCTCGGGTCCAGCCACCGTCGAGGTACGCTCAAGTTAAGGCTCGTGCCAAAATAAATTCCGCTGAGCCTCCCCACCGCCCAGTGGGGTTACGGCGGTGTAATTGTCTGTACCTCCGGGGTTACGGCAGCATCAGTGAGCGACAGAGTCCTGGGTTCAGTTGGTTGTGAGGTTGGATGGACGTCGATAGAGGCTGGAAACACCTACCTAAACAAACAGCCGAGGCCACACAAAGCATATCGAGCCTAGAACCCCGAGATGCGCTACTGTATGCAATTAGGTACGGAGTAGAATCGTGCCTGTTTCGGTTCCTAGTGCCTGTAGTTGGTGAATTAGTAGGTGCCTGACCCAAACACCAAGCTTCATCTTGTGCTTCTACATGGACCATCCATGGGTTTGACCGTGCAAGGCATACGCTACTAGGTAATAATACCAGCCAAGACATTACCCAAGCATGTACCCTTGAAGCTGCTGCTGCCAAAAGCACTGCCAAGAATAGCAGCGGGACGTCTGCGTGACTTGTGATGCGCCGAATCACAGCGCGGGCGGCCAGAGATCGCATCAGTCATCAATAATGATGGCAGGCAACAGCCCCAGACACCCCCGCCAAGGCTGAGTTCTTGGTTCTGCCCTGGCGAGTCGAGTCCGTATTTCATTTCCATCCATCCTCCTCCATTTGATGATTCGCCGACCCAACGTCCAACCTTGGAGTGCTTGGAGGCTGGAGGCACTTCGGAGCTACTTGAACATTTGCGTGTCGTCGACTTTTTATGAATTGAATCGCCTGCGGCTCTCTCGTTGATTCTGCCGTGACCCTGCAGCCTTGCGACTCTGCCAGCCCGCCAGCAAAGCAAGCGGCCTCCATTCCTCGTCGGCCTCTGCATAGATTAAACGCAACACTAAAGGATCCTGCATGCAGTTGGGCAGCATACGTCCAAGGCTGCTCGGTGGGCGCCTCTGCTCCAGAGAAAGCAACTCAACTGGTCCTTGAACTTGCTGGAGAGGTCGTTGGGTGCACGTAAGTAAGTACCTACCTGACTCCGGTGCTACTTATACCTCTGCTGCGGTGCTGTGCTGTGCTGTGCTGTGCTGTGCTCGTGGTCACTTTGCCCCCAGCTCAACAGTCTTTGTAATGGAATGGTGCCGCCTAATTTGATTGAATGCATGCATTCATGTGGCCATTGCTTCTCGCTGCATGTCATGCCAGTACTGATCAATCAAGTCAGAGCAGGGCTTTTCGCCTCGTTTAGTTTCTGTCTCTCATTGGGCTCGGGAAAGTGCCAGCGCAAGGCCATATGCAGCTGCTCAAACAGGTGACTGGCTGCTGCCCTTTTGCGATTCTCTGACGCTCCTCAACTCTTTTCTTCTTCTTCTTCTGCCTCTGCTTCTTCTTCTCTCTCCCTTTTCTGGCCTTTGTCCCCAGCCGTCAGAATACAAAAGGCCGCAAGAGTCGCCCGGCACAGGCACAGCCTTGGCCTTTTCTGCCGCCACTTGCCGCCAACCCGGCGACAAACCTCCTGAAAACGCAAACTGAGCGCACGCAGAACTAGACGGCATTTAATCCCATCTCCTCTTCTTCTACCTCGCCTCCCTCTCCATCTATACATCTCTCCATTTCTCTACCCCTCGGTCGATACAGATTCACAACGGCATCATCAGCGTGGCCTCGCTTCGCCATCGCCTCGCATCGCATCGCATCGCATCGACGACGGTCCGATCGCCAGAGTGGAGTGCTCCTCTTATGGCTGCATGTCGTCAGACGTCACGCCTTTGAGAAGCTCGTCAATCATGGGTCTAAAACAATTCAACCAGGATCTATCCGCATCCAAAGCGATTGAGATCAATGGAGTATCCGACATTCGAAAAGGAGACTCGGATGGCGAGGTGGTCTTTACCTGGTCTCTCAATGACGCGACGCCATCCCTGGATATCCAAATCCTGGTCCTCGGTAAGTGCCCATATTCCCAAACTGCCACCTTTGAAACTTGCATGCTAAAACTAGACAAGACGTCGATTCGTATCCGAAAAGTTCAAGCGTCATGATATTCACAGAATCCGAACACTCCATGGTCGATGTCTCTTCTCTTCTTGAACGTCTGTCGGCGTCTTGTGCAAATAAGGATGTTCAGACCATTATAAAAGCTGTTGCGGAGAAGCTTCTTTCCAAGGTAGAGGCCGGCGTCGAAAATGATGAAAGTGCCCAGTCAGATGCCGACTCGGATAATGTGTTGGACTCACTTGATGAGGAAGAGCTGGAATCAGACTACGAGGACGATGCGGATGAGTACACTTTCTCTACGGTTTCCGCCAGGCCACGTTTGGACCAATCCAGCGGCACTGCATCTTCGTTCGCTCGTCTGAAGAAAGATTTGAACGTTGTTCGATCAGCAGGTATTTCGGTGGGAGTTTATCCCAGAGTGCCGGTTCGCGAGGCTGAGTTCTTCTCCCTATCTCTGCGAGCAAACAAACTTGGTATCCCCGAGCATGCCCTAGAAGCATGGGGCCTTGAAAGTCGCGACTATGTAGTCCTCTTGTGTAAATTTCCGCCACACTATCCGACTGTTTCGGAACTCTTGGTCGACGAACACTGGAGGCCTCAGTTCCGTTTTGGCAAGTGTTCAAAGCCTAAGCCATCCATGGACACTGCTCGCTTCGCCTTGAAGACAGTATCTGATGCTAGCCAAAACACCTCAAACGACAAGGCTAAAGATACCAGTGGAAGCTTTGTGCCTCTTTACATGTCCAACTCAATCAACATGCTTATGAATCACGAGTTTCTAGCATTGATCAAGTTAAGACGGGGCAATGGTTTGTCCTGGGACACAGCTCTGAATCACCTCAGATTGCGCGCCATGGGTGAGTCTTCGCAGGGTGCAGTTGATTTCGAAAACGGGTCATCGGACTCTCCGGTTTCCGAAAACGCAATACCGTCATTGAGCCATGACTACGCTTTGGATCCAGATGACAACTTCAGCCTTCCCATGGCCGCCATGCAACTTGCGCTTCGCCGCTTCGCCCGCTGTACAAAGTATTGCATGGTTTGCCACAAAAGGCTAGAAGATGAGTTTGAGGCTCTCAAACCTTACGTCTGCCATGATCCTTTGTGTTTATACCAGTTTACGACTCTTGGATTGGGCGCAAGCATTGAGCACGAGATCATCAGCAACCCATATGTCGTTGACATTCTCATCAGCTTCTTCGCTGCAGCCCTTGGCAACCCCAAAAGTCTACGAAACTTCCCTATTGGTCTAAATCTAAAGAGCGTCCCCGTTAGAGGTGCGGCAGTGCGTACCGTTGCCGAAGCTTGCTTTTACGACAAGACGATCCGCTTCGACCCAGATGCTCATGCAAAGATGAACCCCAAGACCAAGGTCGGGGATTTGCTCATGATCGTCATCGGGGTCGAAGACGACGTTCCAGTGGCATCGCTACTAAACGGACGTAAGTAACTGGCCATTTTCTTCTTGTTCGAGTATCTCTAATCATCCCTTTTACAATCTGTTGGATCCAACTTCTCGGTGCTAATGCTCTCACGTAGATTCCGAAAGACACGTTTGCAAAGTGACAGATATTGCGGCCTGTCTCTACACATTTGAGGTCATTTCAACCTCTTCGACGCCGTTGGGAGTGCTGCCTCTACCGGAAGACGAACGGCCTACAGAGGTTTCGAATACCGAAAGGGAATGGATAGATGTCACGATTCTTCAGTACACCGGTGATACTGATGATCTTCGTGAAAATGACCGAGCCGTTGCCCTTGCTACGATATTACGCGGAATTCCATCCGTTCTAGACATGAGGACATATCTCTTGAATAATCCAAGCCAGCGCCTTTCCTCCTGGAGTCGTCTTAACAAGAACTCACTTACGCTTCTGCAGTGGATCATATCCTCGAATAGGTCTCTAATTCTTCAGGACGACGCAGTACCGAATTTATTCAAGCCACCAAAGCAGCCTGATGATTTTCAAGTCACGGGGCCGCTCAATCCTCTGATTCCGCCCAACCCTCCCAATCTTCCCAATCTTCCCAGGGTGCCAAAGCAGCCCGCTGGTTCTCACGTCACGGCGCCTCCCAATTTTCTGATTCCTCCCTACCCTCCCAATCCTCACAAGGTGAATGGGTTGGAGCCTCATTGGATGCAGTTTCGATTCTTACAGGGGACCCCAGAGCGAGAACGTCTTTTTATGAAAGAGATTATGGCCGTATCACAGTCTCGAGGAGAAGAGTCAAAATTCCCAACCATCTTTGCATGGCATGGCAGCAGCCTTCAGAATTGGCATAGCATTATACGAACAGGTCTCGACTTCAACACTGTTCAGAATGGGCGCTCCCTTGGAGATGGGGTGTATATGAGCAATGATTTTGCAGTGAGCTCAGGTTACTGTAAGAAACAAATGCTCGCTGTAGTAAGTCCACGTCTACACTTTGGCATTCATACCATCAGCAAATTACGTGGTCCTCTTTACCTTTTTTGGCTGACTTTTGTTGTGCAATAGGAAACTCACTGGCAAAATTCCCTACTCAAGCCTTTTGCGGCCATCAGCATATGCGAGGTTGTTAATCGATGCAATGAGTTTGTGAGAACAACACCTCACTACGTGGTCAAGCAAATCGAATGGATTCAGTGCAGATACCTATTCGTCTCGGTAGATCCAACAATGCAAGCGATTCAAGAGCCATTTCCCACCAAACGCAAAGAAACATGCACGGGATACGTGCCCCAACAGCCCTCGAGGGCGCTCTGTGACTCTAGCCGCGTACAAGTTCAGATCCCCTTGTCAGCACTACCATCTAGCCGTCGGCACCTTGGCCAAAGCGGAAACACAGTCAGCGACCGTGAAGCAGGTGAATCATTGACAACGCCCGAGATAGCTTATGAAAGCGACCATGGCGACACGGATCACGAACTTCTGGATTCTGAAGAGATTTATGCCGATGATGTTGCAAGGCGCTCGCATAAGCGCCGAAGCTCGTCAATTGCCTCAACGGATGGGAGAAGCCACAAGCTCAATACTACGGCATATGTTCATCGAATGCCTGGTGAGAATTCGGTCGTGCAGTTCACGACTGATTTCGTGCCTGGCAGCCTAGATTTAGAGTCTCTCCCCAAGCTCCCGGCTCCGAGCTGGGCTTCAACTTCTCCAATGGCACTCAAAACCCTAAACCGCTCCATCAAGGAACTCCATGAGATTCAATCTCACGAAGACCTTGCATCTCTCGGGTGGTATATTGACTTTGACAATATAAGCAACGTCTTCCACTGGACGGTTGAGTTGCACAGCTTCGAAGCCGACCTTCCACTCGCCAACGACATGAAACAAAAGGGGTGCACCAGCGTCGTGCTGGAATTTCGTTTCGGTGCCAACTTTCCCTTCTCTCCGCCCTTTGTCCGCGTTGTACGACCAAGATTCTTGCCATTCTCTCGGGGAGGGGGAGGGCATGTCACGATGGGGGGAGCGATTTGTTCCGAGATGCTCACAAACTCGGGCTGGTCGGCGGCGATGACGATGGAAAAGGTCATTTTGCAGGTCCGCTTGGGATTAGTAGAACGGGACCGTCCGGCAAGATTGAATCCAGAGAATGGGACCAATGGTACCAATGACTACGGCATCGGCGAGGCAGTCGATGCTTACCAACGAGCCGCACGATTACATGGTTGGCAGATCCCAGAAGACATTGCGACGATTGGAGGCGCCTGGACACCTGCGGAACCTTGAATGTGATGCGCGTAGCCTTGCCATGCGCTCTGTCGCTTGTTATTTAACTATGCCTATTGGAAGGGATAAGCGAAGGAAAGCGATGGGTTTGGCAGATGGGTATGATGTGATGAGGAATGATGAATCAGGAGGCAAACACATATAGATTGCGCCGGGATAGATGAATACACCTTGGACGAGGATTTTTTTCAGACTCTTTGTCTTTTTTTTTGGCTCTAAATCAAGCTGTGTATACATGTGTTTGACACGTAGTAGTAGTTGATTCTATGAAGAGACTAGAAATAAAGGTCTTGAGACAAGTTAAAAATGCTATGAAGCAGCCACAGCTGAATATAGCATCATCCTAAATGCATCAACTTGCTTCACAAGCCTCAAAGTCTCCAAATCACATGTGAAAATGTCAGAATCAGCCTCACACACCCCCACGCACACACACACAAACGAGATACACAATAAACAAGGTTTTGCTTTCAACTTTATTCAAATTCTTTCTTCTCATAAATACTTTTTTTTTCTGTCAAGGTTTTCCAAGTTGGCATTTACTCCCTACGGCCAATTGAAATGGAAAAAATATGCTTTTACACGATATGTGTGTTTTTTCCCCTCGTCGCCCAGACATGAAACTAGCACATGCGGCGCGCAAGCACACAAACGTTGCCGGAAATCCTCTCTCAAGTCTACGATGCCATTTTACTTTCTATATGGTGTGTTTTTTTCTTCTTCTCTCAATATGTTGCCCAGGATGAGAGGGAACAAAGAAAAATAAGCAGCCTCCCAGATATTTTGAAGCGAGCTATGGGTACATGTACAGCACTCTAGCAGCTCCTTCGTTGACAGTATTGTCGATGATGTGTGTAGCAAAGAACAGAAGAAAAAAATACCATCAATAGTAAAATGGTAGGCGACAGGGTTCTGCGCGCCTAGCTGCGCAGCCCTGTCAATATAACCAAAAACAAAGCTCATGCCGCAAATAAAACTCCCTTACTTCTCGCACTTGGATCTTCTCAGAGATAGTGTGTGAGGCCAGTCAGGCTTTTCAAGGGGTTTCGTTTCGTACGGCCAATCGAGTAGATGCAGGGAGAGCTGAATACTTTTTTGGCGGTATAAAAAAACAAGAAAACGGCCACACCTCTTCCATACATAACCCCAGGTGGCAGTCAAGGCTCAAGGTTGAATGATGTGTTCTTGAAACCGAGTTCAAGAGCCACAGGGGTATTATCCATGAAGTAAGGGAGGAGGGGAAAGAGGGAGAGGGAGAAGAAGAAGAAGAGGAAGGAAAAAGAAGAAGAAAAGACAGCCCAGACCAAGTGACCCTCAGAAATCTCAACCGCTCCAGCAGATTTAGCCCGTCTCCGTTTTGCCTCCCTCATCAGCACTGCAATGATACCATCGCGAGATTCATGGCTGATCCATCAACACAAGATTAGCGCCTCTCCGTCCAGCCCAGCTCAGGCAAGTTGGAAGAGCACGCTAATCGACTCGCCGTGGTGGACGCGGCGGATGGCCTCAGCAAAGACTGGCGAAATATCAAGCACTTCCAATTTCGGGCACAGACGGCGATGCTCCTCCTGCGGGACCGAGTTGGTCACAATGACCTTGTCAATGGCAGAGGCATTGACGCGGGCAATGGAATCTCCACTGAAGACGCCGTGGGTGATGAGGGCGTAAACTCTAGTGGCGCCCTCTCGCTTCAGCAGCTTGGCAGCGCGAGTGATGGTGTTGGCCGTGTCGGCAAGATCGTCGACCAAGATGCAGACCCGACTGGCAATGTCGCCCACCAGCATCATGCTGGCGTTGCGGTGGTCTGTAAACTTGATGGGGCGACGTTCCTAGAGGGGGGTAAAAAATGAGTCTCGAACAAGAAGATCATGGGGTCATATTACCTTGTGAATGAGCGCAAAGTCCATGTTGAGGCTGTCCGCGATGGCGGTGGCTCGCTTTGCACCGCCTGCGTCGGGGGAGACGATGACGGCCTCCTTGTAATCGGGGATGTGGGTTTGGATATAGTTTTGGAGGAGGAATTTGCCGTATAGGTTGTCGACGGGGATGTCGAAAAAGCCTTGGTATTGAGGGTCGTGAAGGTCCATGGTAATGATGTGATCAGCGCCAGCGCAAGTAAGGAGATCAGCAACAAGAGTGCCGGCCTGGGCCACCCATTGCTTATAGCCAGGTTTGGGCCGGAAGCCGTTGATGTTGGTCTGGTTCTCGTAATCGTGAGTCGTAAAGCTTCGTTTTGTAAGATCGGGGTAGACTCCATTAGAGCCGACGCTGGAGAGGGTGTCTGATCGCTTTGGCAGCGAGTCGCCGTTGACTTCTCGATGGCCATTCTCAGAGTTCTTGGAGAGCTTTTCGGTGAGGCCATTAACCCCATTGGAGAGGCCGGCGCTTCGCGGTCCGCCAGGCCGCGGTGTCGGAGGAACGCTCTCGAAAGTATAGTCCTTCTTGGACGACTCAGATGACCTTGATAGAGGAGCGCCTGCTTTGTTATAGGGCCAGTCAGGCTGCCTCGAGTAGGGGAACAGAGGCACAACGGCGGTGACGCGCTTGGCGGAGCCAATTTTGCACGCCGAAATCATGATGCAGAGGTCGATGAGGTTGTCGTTGACATGGCCCGAGCCAGACTGGATAATGTAGACATCCTTGCCACGGACAGAGTCCTTGATCTCGCAGCGACTCTCGCCACCAGAGAACTTTGACAGGATGCGGTCGCAAGGCGGGATACCGAGGAAGTTGCAGACGTTTTCCGTCATCTGCGGGTGGGAGTTGCCTCCCAGGACGACAATATTTCGGACCATGGCGACGGCGTCAAGCAGCACAGCAGTGACCAAGAGAAGAGCCTTGAAGACGAGAGCGACGTCTCCAATTGAGCAATTCCAGAGATGCGGAGGGGTCGCGTGAGGGCTTGAGCGAGCGACACTCGTTTTTTTTCAGCCAGACCCGCCGTCCGTCAAGTGGGGAGCAGATTCCAGGCCGACGTCAGATGCAAAGCCGTGGTCCAGAGATCTTTGCCGATTGCGGCCGAAGCTGGAGATGCGGGAGGCGACGGAATCAAGGAGCAAAGACCAAGGCGGCGAAGGCGGAGCCTCGAAACAGCGGCAGCGGCAGCGGCAGCAGCAGAACAGCGCAAAGATGCTACAGCAGCATGATGACCAGAATGAAAGGAGAGGGGAGATGGAAGAGGAGGAGGAGGAAGAGGA
>MDJU01000334.1:0-35104 GCA_001721665.1 Trichoderma pleuroti
AAAGGTCATTTGGTTCGTTGGCTGCTGCAGGCTGGACGGAGGTCGGCCACCGCTAGCAGAGGGCTGCGGGATGGGAGCAGGAGAGTGGGCGGGGGAGGGCACTCGGTGGTTGTTGTTCGGCATCGGGGGACCGGGATGGGAGCAGAGTGGCCGACCTGAGGAGTGCTGTGGTCCCATGGCGGGCGAGTCGAGCCACTCCGTCCAGAGCGACAGCAGCCGTGGCAACTTTGGCCCTCAGAACAACCGGCCGAACAGAGGCTCTTTCAACCCCCATGCCCACTCAGTTCAACAACCAGATGGGATTCCCCCCCAACAACCAGTTCCGACCTCCGGGCCAGAACCGCGGCATGCCTCCTCCTTTCCAGCCCGGAATGACTCGGCCCTACCCGAACTCGCCTCAACCTGCCCGGAGCCCTGCTCTGGCTACCCTCAACCCTTCGCTCCCCGGCACGCCCAACATGCCCCCCGCGACGATGCAGCCCAACATGGCCATGCAGAATCCTCCCGCCTATCACTATCCGCCACCGATGGCAGCTCCTCATCAGCAACAAGTACAGTACCCCTTTCCTGCAGTAGCCAATAAAGTGAATTTAAAGCCCGCTTGCAAAAAGCCAAAGGGCCGTCGTGAGCGCGACGGGCCTCTTCAACCGGGACGTCCCTTGAATTCCGCGCGCGAGCCATGCACCAGCGATGTTTTGCAGCCGCCGCCGCCACCGCAGCAGCAACCACCGCAGCAGCAGCAGCAGCAACAACGCCGTTTTGGTGGCAGTGGCCAGCGTGCAGATCCAATGTGGCGTCACGACAAGAATAACATGCGTCCGGTTTCTAGTGGAATTCCAAAGGACTGCCCCCCTCCTCCCCCCTGTCCCCGTTGTCAACCCCCCAAGCCACCCAACTTCGATTGACCTTTCTCCTGAAAACGGAGGATTTGAACTCTGGCTAACATGGAAGAATCAGACTTTCGGTTTCCCCCCGCAGCAGATGAACCAGTTTGGCCAGCCCCTGCCGTACTACCCCAGCGGGATGCCCTACATGGCTCCTCAGCCCAACTCTCAAGCTTACAACCCGCAGTTTGCCCCCCCTACTTACCACCAGCAGAGCCACAGCATGTCCCGATCACCCTCGCAGCCTGAGCGACCGGTCAGCGCCAGCCAGCCTAGCCAGCCCGCCATTGTCTCATCAAACCCCGGAGCCCTCAACGCCCAGCCAAAGCCCAACAGCTTCATCAAGCCCAGGAAGAGTGCCGCGGTTCAAATTAAGAATCTTGCTGGCGAGGTTGTCGATACTTCCACTTTCAAGCAGCCGGCTTCTCCTGTGCCCAGCACTCATCAGACCAAGACTCCTCCCGTCGTCGCAACATCCACTCCTCCCCAGCAGAAACTCGACACGCCCACTCACACCCGCACGGACAGCCAATCGCCGTCAAAGACGGCCAAGGAGATTCAGGATGAGCTAAAGGCCAAGATCCAAGCTGAGATTAGGGCTGGTCAAGAGGCCGCCGCTGCCAAGGCCGCCGCCGCCAATGATACCAAGCCCAAGGAAGAGGAGAAGAAGGAAGTGGTGGCAGAGGAGCCAAAGGCCCAAGTCAAGCCCGAGGTCAAGGCCCAGCCCGAGGCGGCACCCGAAGTACCCAAGCCTGAGGAGAAGAAGGTAGAGCCCGCCGCCGAAACCAAGGTGGAGGCCAAGCCTGAGCCTCAACCGGAGGCTCCCGCCAAGGTCGAGACGCCAGCCCCCGAGAAGCCTGTCGAGGTTGCCAAGACTGAGGAGGCACCAAAGGTAGAGGAGCCGGCCAAGACTGCCGAGGAGACTGCCGATGAAGAGCTTGAGCGAATCATCCGGGAGATGGAGGAGGCGGACGCCAAGCGTGAGGCAGAGGAACAAGAGCGCAGCAAGAAGAGAGACGCCGAAAAGGCCGCACAAAAGGCAGCTGAGGAGGCAAACCGAAAGACCAATGCCGAAGAAGCGGACCGCAAGCTGCGCGAGCAGGAACGCGAGATGGAGAGGCTCGAAGAAGAAAAGGAGAAGCGACGAGAAGCCTCCGAGACCACTGGAAAGTCTCTCTCCGTTGCCGAAGCCCTTGCTCAGATGCGTGTTGGTGGTGATGACCAGGGCAAGAAGGATGAGCCTGCCGACTCTGTTGCCGACAAGCTCGCCGACATGAGCATTGGCGACAAGTCTGCCGATGCTGCCGGCCAAAAGGAAAAGCGAGTCACCAAGCCCGCCGCTCTCAACCTGGCCCCCATCAAGACCAGCGCCGTGGAGCCACCGCAGCCCAGCGCTGCTCTCCAGTCTTTGAAGTCGGCTCGCTTCCTCCAGGTCATGGACCAAGGCATCTACCCCGAGGGCATCAAGTCTCCCAACCCGGCCCTCAACGCCGCCGTTGCCAAAAAGGGCAAGACATTCAAGTACGACGCTGCCTTCTTGCTCCAGTTCCAAAAGGTCTTCACTGAGCAGCCCTCGCTTCAGTTCCACCAGCAGATTAAGCAGCTGATTGGAGATGGTGACGGCAACCGATCTGCATCGCGTGGCCAGACCCCCAGCTCTGCCAGGCAGGGATCTCGCGGCGGAGGCGGTTTCCCCGGCGGCACCTTTGGCGTTCCCACTGGACGTACCCTGCCTCCAGGAACCACATCTGCGGACCGCATGGCGATTGCCAGTGGCACTCTGCCTCGGCCCCAGGTCAACCCGATGGCGTCCTTCCAGCGTCCCGGCGCTGCTTTCCCCGGATCCTCTTCCATGTCTCGCACTTCTTCCCAGAACATGCGCAACATGCCAAACTCCCCGCGCCAGTCCAGCAGATCCACTCGCGGCAGCCGACGCAACGACCTCGCTGCCAAGGATGCCCAGGCTGCTAAGACCATGCCTCTCACTGCCGGCCAGGAGGTCAAGCCCATTGTCATTTCGGCTACTGGCTGGAAGGCTTCTAGTCTTGGCAAGGCTCCTGCCGCCGCTCCTGCGCCTGGCGCTGGCCAGCTCCTGGACCCCGAAACGGTTCAGCGAAAGGTCAAGGCTGCTCTCAACAAGATGACGCCGGAGAAGTTTGACCGCATTGCGGACCAGATCCTCGTCATTGCCTCGCAGTCAAAGGATGAATCTGATGGGCGCACGCTGCGCCAGGTCATCCAGCTCACCTTTGAAAAGGCCACCGACGAAGCTCACTGGGCTTCCATGTATGCAAAGTTCTGCAAGCGCATGCTTGAGACTATGAGCCCTGATATTCGCGACGAGAACATCAAGGACAAGAATGGCAACGTTGTCAGCGGTGGTAACCTCTTCCGCAAGTATCTCTTGAACCGATGCCAGGAGGAATTCGAGCGTGGCTGGACGTCCAACCTGCCCGAGGCCCCCGAAGAAGACGCCGACAAGAAGACTGGAGAGGCTGCCATGCTGTCTGACGAGTACTACGCCGCCGCCGCCGCCAAGCGACGAGGCCTTGGTCTCGTTCAGTTCATTGGAGAGCTGTTCAAGCTGGGCATGCTTACTGAGCGTATCATGCACGAGTGTGTGCACAAGCTCGTCGATTATAAGGGAATACCCGACGAGGCCGAGATCGAGTCACTTTGCAAGCTGCTTCGCACTATTGGTGCCAACCTCGACGAGACCGACAAGGGCCGTCCCATGATGGACATTTACTTCCAGCGTATTCAGGGAATGGCTGATCTACCCGAGCTACAGAGCCGTATGAAGTTCATGCTCCTGGATGTCATTGATCTCCGAAGAGCCCGCTGGGTGTCCAAGGAGGCCAACAAGGGCCCCAAGACCTTGGACGAGGTTCGCGCGGAAGTGAGTTTTTCCCCCTGTCCTTTTTTTCATCTACTATGGAAATGCTAATCAACCTTCATCTAGGCCGAAGCCGCACAAGCCGCCAAGGCTCAGGAAGCGGCACGAACCAGCCAGCGAGGTCCTGGCGGTGGCCGACCTCCTGTTGGCCGTGGCGATGCTCGAAACTTTTCTGGAAACTTCAGCCAGCCGGTCAGCAACCAAGTTGGCATGGACGACCTCAGACGCCTCAAGGGCTCGTCGGTCAACCGAACCTCAAGCTCAAATGTCACCCTGGGCCCCGCATCCATGCTGTCCTCTCGTAGCAACAGCGGACGACGATTTGGACCAGGTGGCGCTCTTGGTCGTCCTGGCGATGACTCCAACAGCTCGTCCCGCGCTGGAACTCCTGGCCCAACAAGCTCTAATGCTTTCAGGTAAGCATTTCCGGCTCCTCCTCTTCCTCCTTGTCCTACCAAACACACATTCATGCTGATACTTTTTCTCTCTCTCTAGCTTGCTAGCCACCATGGATAATGACCACCCGGCCTCCCCTCCGTCTGCTGGACCCTCGCCTCTCATGTCAAAGGCAGTCCCTGCCAGTGACAAGAAGGACAATGAATAAAAAGACCCATTTCTTTATTCTCGGTGTCTCTGCATTTCTGGGGGGGGGGGAATAGACTCGGCGGGGTTGTGTTTTTTTTCTTGCATTTACAAGGCTTTCATGCGACGTTTTCACTAAAAGTTTGAGCACGCATTTCACACGCGATACCTTTTGCCCCATAGACCATTTGACCAATCGAGTGGACAGATGTGGCCTCCCTCAAAGAAGAGGAGATAGGGGGCACTTTTTTTTCTCTTTTTTATTTTATTTTACTATTTTCTACCGTCTTCCGGACTAGGGATTCACCATGCCTTTTTTTATTCATGATTGTGTGTTTATACCTTGTTCTAATGTCCCCTTTGGTGTGCTCCAATTCTTAATGTTGAGGGGCTCGGAAACGCGAGAGAGAGGAAATTAAGGACACAGTTGATGCCATCTCCCAGCATAAAAAAAGGGGGCGATGCGTGGAAATCATGGACGCAATGCCCCCCCAGCTGTCAGTTTTGAGGCCAATCGGCGAGATGATGGAATACCCACACCCGAGACTTTGTGAAGGGGGGAAATCAAGGCACAAATGAGATGCGTCGTGTTTGGAAGTTGAGGTTTTTTTAAGATGGAATGTCAAGTGGAAGACGCTCATGGTTGACAAAAAAGGCAAGGCAAAACTGGATGGCTCACTTTTGTTTGGCCAGCAAAATGATGATGTATTTATGAAGGAGTGTGAAACAAAAAAGGGGGGTTTGGAGGAGGACAGACAAATCCGGAACGGAATATGGTGTGTGGTTTTACAAATTGGAGGGGGGGAGGTCTTGATATCTGATATTTATTCCTCATGTTGCCCTTGACCAATTTTGTCGTTTTGCAGGCTTTTGATCTTCGCCATGTGCACTGTGTGTATGTTGAAGCTGAGTGGTATGGGTTCCGACTCCTTTTCATCATCATTGTTTCTACTCTGCTTTTTTTCTGTCTGATTTTTTTCATTGGGAGATGTGTATGTGAAGAAGGACCCTGAGAAGAAAAAAAGGGGATGATGAGGAGAGTAATCGTGGGAGCTGGTAGCTTCAAAGGGGGAATGATGACGGTGATGTTTTGATCAATGTTGCTTGTTGATCTAGTGAGCTACCAGACGAATCTAACATTTAATAATATGGGCATCAGGTTGTTCAGATTGTTTCATTATTTACTATCACAGATATCCTCTCTACACATGATCAAAGTACTTCTTCAATGACTCGTGTATACAATATTCATCACTTGTATAAAACGTCTCCCTAACCAACATCACCACGGCAAAAAGTCAGTCTTGCAAAAAAAAAAAGCATGATATATCCCCAAGTCCCAAAAACTCCCAAGGCGCCCATGAAAACCTCATCTCTCAGATCTGCCATAATCCATAACCTTGCCCTTCTTTTCTTCTTTTCCCCCTGATAGCCAACACTCATGCCATGCAAGACATGTTTGTTCATCCTCCGCAGAGAAATCACGCAGTATAAAGATTCCATCATGACTGCGTTCTTGCTTCGCCCACTTCTCATGAGGCGGCAACGGCAGCAGTCGAGACAGAGCCCAGCATCTTGCTGAATCCAAGCTTCGTAAACAGCGTGTCCATGGCGACCCATTGCCTGCCGCATTTATCCAGATACTTGTCAACAACCGTCTTGACAGTGGTAAACCGGACACGGTTGTGCTCCGCCAGCGCCCGGATCTTTTCCCGTTCTTGCGCCGTCAAGTCATTGTTGGCATCTCCGGCTTTGGTCTTTGCCTTGTCTACATCCCACAGACTGGCAAAGTACACCAGTTGATTATAGATTGCCTTTTCGGTATACTCGTAAAACATCTTGCCAGTGCAATCACGCGCCAGACCCTTGGGGCCTAAACAGCATGTGCCGTAGACGCTCATCTGCCGAGTGCGATTGCCACATTGAGGATCATTACAGACGAGCCAGCCTTCGTAGTATCGAGACGTCTGGAGGCGAACAGCATGCTCAACCTGCGCTACAACAGACAACGTCGGGATAACCGCACCGCAGCCTGGGCAGCTGACGCCCGATGCTGTAACGCGGTCAGGGGAACCCATGAGACCTTCAAAGTCGGTTGTAGCTTTGCATTTGCGGCAGCGGAGAGAGAGGCGTTTACAATCGACGAAACGGACCTCGTCGGGAATCTGAGACTCGAGCGGGTGGATTTCGAGATCGTCACTGGCGCCGCTCTGTTGTGTTTGAGTAGAGGTATACCGGCGAACGTCCAAGCCCAGCTGCTCAGCCAGCTGTGATGTCGAGGTGCCCGCGATATTGGCACACAGACGTTCCACAGGCGGGAAGATCTGCTTGGCAATGTACCAGTCCACGTCGGGCTGCAGAGAGGGATCGGCCTTGAGGTCTGGCGGAGCATAAGCACGCTTCGGCGCAGGCTCTGAGCTTTGGCTGGTGCCCGTCACAATGTAGGAAATCACGTCACCCTTGCGGACGGTTTTACCCCTGGCCATGTCGCGGAGGGCGACTTGCACTTGAGGCATGGAGTCGGCATTGGGATACTCCTTGGGGCCCTTTCCGAGCTGCGTGTAGATGGTGTACTTGGGCACGGGGATGGCAAAGTCGCGCATCTTGGTGGCGATGTCGCGTAGGTATTCATGGATGCGGGCCACGGAAACCTCGATATCGTCTCCAGACAAGATGTCATCAAGCAGATGCTTGGAGACTTCCTTGGAGAGCGCACAGTACTCACGACGCCGCATGTCCAAACCCTTCACCTCCATCTTCTCAATGAATTTACCATCCTTTTCAATGAGGTAGATGGCAGCGTACTTCTTCTTGGCTTGCAGCAAGATGCGGCGGAACACATTGTCAATGTCAATCTCCAGCAACCTGTACTGCTCGTTGACGGCCTTCTTGAACTCGTTGCCGACCTTGAAAGCGTCTGCCACGTTATCGACGTTGGCATTGATCATGACGGAATCCGTGTCACCGTAAATGACTTGCAGAGATTTGCTCTCGGCAAGATCCTTGGTGCTGCGCAGAATTTCTCGGCCCTTGTGCGTGGTCAAGATGGCGAGGGGCCGAGCATAGAAACGGGACCGGGTATAACCCAAACAACCGTACATGGAGTTGGCTGTAAGCTTCAAGGCCAGCTGTTTAATGTCCCAGGTGGCAAGCTCTTCGGCCGTGGCCTTTTTATCCTTCATCAGATTCTTGACTTGGCGACGACGGCTGACGAGTGTAGCAATGAGTCGAGGGAGAATGCCCTGATCCTGGTTGACAGGTACTTCGGGGACGGCGTCTTCATCCTCGGCCTAGGTGATGAATGTTAGCAAGAGCTGTTTAGGATCTGTGGATGCTCCTCTTACCGATGCCGTTCTGTCCACTGTGGTAAAGCAAATATTAAACTCCTGGATGATGGAAGGATACAGAGAGTTGAAATCCATGACTAGGACAAACTTGTCATAGAGACCCTTTTCTGGCTCAAAGACAAGACCACCCTTGTACTTGTCCTTTTTCTTGCCTTCGCCTCCCCCTTCCTCGGCATTTTCCTCCTCGGCCTTTTGCCGTCCCTTGAATGTCTGCTTGTCGGGACAAATGTATTTGTTACGGTGGAACTCGTGAAGCAGAATGTATTCGTTTCGCTCAGCACGAGTACCGGTCAGGGTACGAGCCCAAGAGTTGCCAGCCAAGTTGGTCAAGACCTTGGTGAGAGGCAGCAGCTGCACACTGACAGCCAACGCGGCAATGTAGTGTGTATCAGCTTCCATATGGGTCACATAATCCATGAGGCCCTGGCTCTCTTTGGCCCAGGTGTTGAGGGCAACTTCATTGTCAACATCACGACGACGGTTGTCGCCCGTGAGATATAGGCTGCACATTTCCGTCAAGCTCCACGTCTGACACTTGAACATGGCAGATTTTCCGGCATCGTTGGCAAGATCGCAAAGCAACCGGCCGGCCATGACCTGACGCTCAGCAAACACGTTGCCGCCAACTTTTCCAATGGCAGATGGCCACTGGGTTCGTCGCAGTCTTCCGAGCCTCGACCACTGATGCACCTTTTTCTCAAACAGACGATGGAGGAGCACACTGTAATCAACGCCTTCCAGCTGGTGGCCGAGGATAACATCGGGATCTGCTACATCAACCTGGGCCAAGAAGAAACTTAGCAAGTCGGATTCCTGTTTCTTCAAAACAATGATGCCCCTGTTTCTCTTCTTTGCGAGCGTGTTTTTTACAAGCGTGTCAAAGCCCATGGGAAAGGCCTGTCCGTGAGGCCGAATGACGGTAAACGTTCTGCACGGGAGCTTCTCGGCGGGGGTTGTATCGCTGAGATGCACCTTGTCGTAGATTCGTGCGCTAATGGCAAGGACTTCTTGCTTGTTTTCCTTGGGATTGAAGGCTGTTCGGAGAGCGATGCTCATCAGAGTCAGCGGGGGCATATCCATGTTGTCAGAGTCGCTAATGGTCGACACCATGTTGGGGTGTTCGGCCAACACCTCGAGCTTGCAGTGAGAGGCATTCTTGATGGCACCAAAGTCGGCATCTTGGATCTTGAGCCAGCAAGGACCCATGATGTTCTTCCAAAGAACAAACTGCTCGAATAGAGCAGTGTTGGTGCCAAAGACGTGGGAAAAGGTCTCTCCCTTTGCATCCATGTTGATGGCGGGCTTCGTGTAGGGATACAAGAGCTTCATGTACTCGGCCTCCTTGGGGATCTCGGGCAACTCAAAGGCATATTTCCGCTCGCACTTTTTAATCTTGTACATGCCAACGTTCATCTTGGTCATGATCTCATCAACCTCGTCGTAGACTTGGCCCATGTTTACTTCCTCTCCGGTTTCCTCGCCATCTCGGACGCGCTGTTGACGCGGTAGGAAGTAGAGTTTTCTGAGGATATTGTCAATCTTGACAAAGCAGCTAACGTATGACTGTGTCTTCTTGTTTAGCACTTTGCCAAAGAGACAGAGGCTGCCGTTGATTTCGGTATAATCAGTCCAGAAAAAGTTCAAGGAGCCATCAGCCTCGATGGCGTCATTGTGGTCTATCTTGCCAATGCCCTTGGACTCCGACATGGGAGTGCTCACGACGTTGAGCTTCTCGGTAAGTTCGTTCCAAGAGGTGGAATCGACCGAGACGTCTGGAGCCTTGACGGGAGACGAAGTCACCGCCGGCTCCTCCTTGATAATCTTCCTCACCGGTCGAGAAGCTGCCATGTTTACACTAGCAACTTTGACAGCGCCAGCATGAGCAACCTCCATCATGTCGTCATCGTCGTCGCTTTGCGGCTCTTGCTTGATCAGGGCCTTGCGCTGGGCGACTTTGGCAGCGGGGGAGGACGGTGCTGGGTCGCTCATGGGCATATCGGCTGTGCCCATGGGCTCGTCATCAATCAAGGGTGCGAGATCGTCGTCGTCGTCGTCGTCGTCAAAGCTCACAGGCGCGGGCTCTGGGGACGGCAACCGAATATTAACCCGCTTCTGCTTCTTGTGACTGGGCTCAGGCGCAGGAGACAAGTCTCGAGGCCTGCGTCTTTCGCCGCCAGACCGTTCGACCTTGGACGCCCTTGGGGCTGGAGCGGGGATATTGGCGTCTACCTCTCCGAGGAGGTCGGTAAGGAAGTCGTCGTCGGCCTTGGTTTTGGTAACCTGCGGTCCTGTTAGGCCATCTGGGGGGGGGGGCTGTAGAGTCAATCCGCTGGATGGATGTGCCATACCTTTGGTTTGGGCTGTGCTTTACCGGCGCCCTTGGTAAAGTACTCGCTGATGCTGCGGTCGTTGGCATCCCGCTTGGCCTGCTCTTCCTCGCGGCTCTTTTTGGCTGCCTTTGTGGTGAGCAATGGGAAAAAGACGACAAGAGAAACAGCTGCAATCCTTGACTCACCTGATTTGCTCGGCCTCCCACGCACCGGCAGCTCGTTTTCTCCCTGGCTGTCTGATTCGTACTGCCGCACTCGGTCCCAGTCCTCGCGGCCGTCGTCGGCATAGCCCTCGCCATTGTCGTCGACCACAAAGTCGTCCTGGTTCAGGCGATCTCGCACAATCTTCTTGTATCCGGCCTCGTCCACCTCGTCGTAGAGATCGTCGGCATCCTCCACCTGGTAGCTCTCAAAGGCCTTTTTGCCCGCAGCGCGGAGGGCCTTGAGCTCGGCGAGCTTTGCCCGGCGGTCGACCTTTGGCATGGCGGCAGTAGCTGTGGATTTGTCTAGGGTATCATGAAATCGTCAAGGAATGTCGAGTCAAGGCCACTCGCTGTTTGTGGTATAAAAAAGAGAGAGAGATGGGGAGAGGAATGGAGAGAGAGAGAAGGCAAAATGATGCCGTTGGAGGTGCCAATTGTTTGCTGGAGGGTCCGCCTGTGAGGTGAGGTACGAGTACCTCCCACATGCCCTAGCTGGCATACACTGATCAGGTACTGCCAGGTCTCTCTAGCTGCACAAAGCGCGTCTTTACGCGTGAGTCGCGTTGTTACTCGACACGCTAAATTGCCGTCTTGATTAATTGGCAGCGCCCAAGACGTGGGGCATGTATGCATCCAAGAGACGATATGCATCTATCGAGGTTAACATCTCTGTACATAAGTCCACGGCCTCTATCAAAGATGTAAACCACCAGGCCGAGATACGAAAAGAAAAGATAAAGCAGAGATGTATAGTATTCTAAAATAAGACCAAGGATATCTTGTTGCAAGGTACCACCATGATATACAAAAGGTTGCTCGATGTCTACATCATATGTACACTCATGAATCTTACATCTCGCACACTTGCTTGAGCCTCTCCTCTGTCTACCTCTGGCTGCTGCTGCTCCTGTTGGTGCTCCATGATCTCCTTGGTCGTCCTTCTTCTTCCGCTCCCCACGACCTCGGCCGTTTTTCTTCATCCATTCCCCATGATCTCCTGGGTCGCCTTTCTCCTTCTTCGTCCCCTTTCCATGACCTCCTGGGTCGCCGTTCTCCTTCTTCATCTCCTTTCCACGACCTCCTAGGTCGCCCTTCTCTTTCTTCATCTCCTTTCCACGACCTCCTAGGTTGCCTTTCTTCTTCCACTTGGGCTTGTCTTAAAGTATCCCAGACAAAATCGCCAGCCGGCCTGAATTCGGTACTAAACTTGTCCTCGCCACTGCCTTCTTCATACCCTTCGGCCGTGTCTTGTCGCCCAGACTTGCGCAGGTTGGGCTCCCTGTCCTCACGACCCGAGAAAAACTTTTGAATCTCGCGGTTTATTTTGGCACCAACCACTCGAATGTCCTTTTCGTCACTCTCGTCAAGCATCTTTTCGTTGATGACCTTGTTGAAAGCGCTAAACATGTGACGGGCCAAGGCGATGACCTCGCGCTGGCTGTTATATAGCGCTCCTGGGCTAGAATCCTTGCCCTTTGGCTTCTCCTTGAAGAAGTGATAGTGAACCTTCTTGTAAGGTTCCCAGAGATGAGCAAGGGCGGTTGTGATTTGCAAGCCATAGTCACGCTTGGCGCCTTCTTCGTCTTCTTCGTCACCCTCTTTGAGTCTTTCGCGGAACTGGAAATGACTGACCAGCGCAACCCGCAAATACAGACGAAGGGTGTGCAAGTCTGGCACGGGGAGGCGCTCCAGCATAGAATCAAGCACTCGATTCGAGTTGTCAATGGCATTGGGGTTGATGTTGTCACGGACACAAGTTTCCATGGCGATGCGGTAGTGCTTTGCATCAATGTATTCGTCGGGCATCAGGCTCAAGATGGAAGAGGCGTGGCCGCTTGCCTTGGCAACTTTGAGCATGCCAAACATGCGCAGCCAGTTGTCGTTGTCTGGTATGACACCATAGTAACGGACCAAGAGGTTCCAGTACTTGATGCCGCAGGTTGTGAGCCTTGAAGAGGCCAGGGTCGTGAGGACCAGGGCCAGGGTATTGCGGCCGGGGACAGCATAGACGGCCCTGGTTGAGGGCACCTTCTTTGGAGCACCAGTAACAGCAATCTTTTCCATCTGGGAATCTTGGAATGCGTCCATGCCAGCATCATTGGCCAAGTTGGGTATGCTCATGGTCTGGTATAACAAGTCGAGCACCTCCTTCTTCTGCTCTTTATTGGGGGCAAGGAGTAGAACGCGGCCCATGGAGCACACCAGCTCCTCGTCTATGACCAGCTGGGCCTTTCTCCACTTGTCAATGACTTCAAGCCAGATGGTCTTTGCGCGGTCTATAGCCTTTTGCGTGTTGGCGGCTTGCTGCTCCGGCGTGATGTCGTCCACCTTGAGGAGTGCTTGATGTCGCAAAGCATTCAAGATGGTGGTGTACGTGTAGGGCGTGGGGGCGCGAGTCGACTCGTTGGCTGTATCGGCTATGAGGAACATGGAGTCAAGGTCGCCGGCTCTCGCGCAAACATTGAGAACAGCATTCATGTGGATCGAGTTGGGCTGCAGGCGTTTGTCGCTGAGGAGAATGTTGTAGTGCTTGACAGCCTCGGCGACGGCAAGCTTTGGGTGTTGCGACTGGGCGCAGCCGCGGAAGATGACGGTAAAGGTCTGCACATTAGGAAGCTGCCCTCGTTTCTTCATCTACACGGGTTGTTAGTAAGCGCAATGCAAGCAGCTGGGGGGGGGGCGATTGGAATTCCAAAGCACTAACATCGTTGTAGAGCTTGATGGCGTTCCTCAGCTGCTGCTTGCCCAGCAGATGGTTGATGAGGTGGTTCCAGGCAACGACAACTTGGCGTTCTTTGCCAGCAGTCTTGGTGAGAAGCAAGGCTTCGTCAAACCTGTCATTGGCGAGGGCTCTTTCAACATACTGGGCAATCTTCCAAGGGTCGTCCATGTGCTGGAGCTCCTTCTTGACAATGCGCTGCAGCCGCTCAAAGTCCTTCTTCTTGGGGCCATCCGAGTCGACGGGTTCCAGAACAAGAGCCCGAGGAGCGTCAGTTCGTTCAGTGCTTGGGGATGCAACTGAAGCATGGGATCTGCTCGTCTGTGGAAGAACGGGGAGGATGCCGGCGAGGGGTCTGTTGCGAGAGGAAGCTTGCACGGCACGGCGCAAACAGGCGGCGCAGCTGACGAGACTGGCCGACATTGCGCAAAGCCGTAACGAAGAAGAAGAGGAAGAAACAATGGTGATGATGGGAACTGATCAACTGATCAACTGCATTGTGTATGCTGTAGCGGTACTATATTGTATTGTACCTACCACATGGTTACAGCTCCAAAAAGAAAATTGTCTTGGACGCCGCAGAACAAGAGTGGGCTGGCCTTATCTTATCGGCCGCACTAGACAGGGATATCCCGCCCCCAAGCGCGCTAAGCCTCTTGGGGTCTAACGCTACAGCTCCGTCAGCGTCTCTCTTGCGCCTGCAGCCAATCACAAGCCTCGCTCTCCAAGCCATTTCAGTCCCCCTTCAGCCTTCAGCCAAAAGGAATAGACGCGACAAAAAGTTGGCCAAAGCATCCTCGTCCCTTGATTTGATCCGTTATCCGTTATCCATTATCACAGTCTCTCTCTCTCTATTTCTCAACGCCTTGACAGACTACACACCCTCCAATCTTCTGCTACCATATTGAACGCTCTCCATCCCCGACTTCTTCTTCCGCTCCACAAGAACAGATCAATCCATCCAAACCATGGCGCCCGTGGCCAAGGAATTCGAGCGAATCATCAATACCGGTACGCACATGGCCGTCGTCGCACGCGCAGACACAGAAATCCGCATCTCGCGACATCGCAATCGTTGGCCCGACCAATTACTGACCCCCCTGCAGCCCGCGAGCGCAAGAAGAACGAAGCCCTCGCCGACAAAATCTTCTCCAAGGGCCGCCGCCAGAGTGCGCCCACCGACCTGAAGGCTGCGCAGCCCGGAGGATCGCTGGCCAGCCGTGTCGGTGTCAAAAAGGTACAGACATGACGTGACGTGACATGACATGACATGGACGGGGGGCATTGCCTCTGGGCATCTGTCCCCAGAGGAGAATCAAGACGGTGCTAACCCAATCTCCCGGCATAGGCCCAGCCTCAGAACAAAATCACAGTCTCTGCTCAGCGCCGTCGAGCCACCGTCCCTGCGGGCGACGTCAACGGCGAGTGGACTCACGACCTCCACAGCTCCGTCAACCGCCCCAACACCTCCTCCAACGCCCCCCTCAGCTCTCGCATCACCCTGCCCGGCGCCGGCGCCCCCAAGAAGACGGCTGCTCAGAAAAAGGCCGCCAGGCTGGCTGCCGCCGTCGACCGCATGGACACGGACGATTCCGTCAGGCAGCAGGTCAACATTGTCAAGAACGGCAAGCCGCAGAGGCCAGACGCCGGCATGACGATCCGGGGGCTCGCGGGCCCGTTTGCCGTCATGGGACAGAACTTTGCGCCGGGAACGACGGCCGCGGATGTCGAGAGCGCCATGACGCCGGTGGGTGGCGAGATGGTCAGCTGCGAAGTCGTCAAGACGCAGCCCTTTATGATGATTGAGATGGTGTTTGCGTCGAGGGAGGGTGGAGAGAGGGTCATTGAGACGTTCAACAACAAGACGGTAAGGCCCCGTCCCCCCCCCCCCCCTTCTTCCTATTGACGCATGATTCCTCGTGACTAACAAACATTTCCCACTAAGGCCGATGGCAGGATCCTCAAAGTCTACGCCAAGCCCGGCGGCTACAAACCAAGCCGCGATTCAGCGTCAGGGCGTCCGTCGTCACACCGCGACCAGGTCGTCGACGGCTCCATGGGCTTCCCCGACAGCGACCTCATGGACACGGAGAACGTGCCCCCCTCGACCAGGGGCAGCAGACTGCACTACGACGGCGGCAAGAACACCAACTCGGCCAACAAGCGCGGCCGCGGGTTCCAAAAGGGCTCCAACAACAACGGGCGATAGAGTCGTTCGTCGTCGAGGGAGTACCGGGGGAGGAGATCTGTACCATATTGAAAATTCCTAAGTTTTTTTTTTAAAAAAAAAGTCCCCAAAATCTCTCCTCCCCAGTGGTGGCAGCCTTTTTTTCTCTTTACTTGTTTGTTTTAGGATACAACGGCTCTGGGATAGGGGGATAATTGGTGAAATAATTGAGCGTTTCTTTGCTTTTTCTTTTTTTCCTTTTTCACGACAACTGGTGCGTCCATTGACAGCGTCAGCGAGGGTGTATTGCTTTGCACATCGAGGGAGGGCGGCGTGAATGAATGAAGACGAACAAGAAGCAGAAATCACGAGGCCAAATACATAGGAAATACAATCCATACATGCCCTGTCTTTTTAGCATGTCAAGGAAGGGAACATGATGTGACCCGGCGTTGCTTTTCCGCTCAAATTTCAACTAGTCCCCAAAATAAACGTACAAGTCCCCTAGCAAAACAGACCAGGACATTGCACGCTGGGTCAAGACATGACAAGGCAAAAAGAAACTTGAAGAGAGTAGATGATATTTAAATGATCAATATTCACAAAACCCTCCCCCTTTACCATGACAGGTATCAAAAAAAAAATACACCACCACCATCCCCCCCTCGGCGACAATTCATCTGCCAGGCCCCAGGATATACAGCCAAAACTAACGAAACCTCCCCATGACATGACAAAAAAACTAAAGAAACAGAAAGAAGAAGCAAAAGGGACAGGGAGACACGAGGCAGCAAAGAGCAAAAAAAAGAAAAAGCCACATACTTACTAAAACCCTCATTCATACTCATCCCATGACCCTCCCGAATTGCAATCTCTCTCTTTTCCTCCATCTTCTCCTTCTCTTCTCCTTTATCCATCCTCTTCCCCCCCAAACCACATGATGCGGGGGGAAAACAAGACAAAACACAAATCTTGCATCCCATCCTCAAGAATCCCCCCATGTGAGAACCATTCTCTGCAAAAAGCACGTAATAAGAGCCAGTCTCGATTGCAGATACATACAAGGAATAACGAGAAGCGACAAACGACACCGAGGCAGACACCAAGTAGTCGTACACGGGGCAGGAACATGGGCTGATCCCACAAAAATAAATGAAAAACACAAACAAAGAAACCCCCCCCCCCTTCCCATCCACCGATATGCAGATTACGGGCAGCCATCTTACAAAGAGGGCATTGCCTTTTGGTTTACGCACAGACGGCAAAACGCTCTCCCTCCCAGTCCAAACCCATATACATATATCATTCATGGCGTGCGTCGCAGGAACTGGCCTAGTGAGCGGCTCGGGCATCAAGGCTCGGACTGTGGGGGGGATTCAGAGAAGCATCCCCCCCGTCATCGCAACGGGATCCCTCCTTACGGCCAGCCTCGGTGGGTTGTATCAATGGCCAAGCACCCAATCGCCACGACTCTCTTTCAAGCCATTGGCGAGCGTCGGGTCCATGGAATAGAATGCCCCGTGCTCTGATATCAAAGACGGACCAGTCCGTCTCTTGCGGCGCCCAGTTACTTGGTCATGATGCCCGCGTAATGAACAAAAACTACCACAGCCGGAGAGACTAGATTTCCTTGACTTTGGCTGAAAGGGAAGAGGAAGAAGCATGGCTTCAATGCCATGGGTTCTGGTTGCCCATGAAGCCTTCTTCCAACGTTCGCTCTTCCAGGTTACGAATAAAGTCCCGATTGCTGCGGGCACCTCCCTGCTGGACCCGGCTGCCTCGTCTTCCGGCGCGGCCTGGTGCGTTATCCAATCCCTCGCCCGTTGGTGGATAGTATGCCGGGCTGGGCTGAAGTCGAATGGGCTGGCTCGGGTCGAGGTGGCTTGCGACTCGCTGGAGCGCAGGAGGGATGCCGCTTTGTTGCTGCTCCATGGTCGAAGCGCGCTGCCTGTTGGTTCTCATGCCACCTTGCTGGTACATGTTGGGCTGTGAGGGTTCGAGTATTGCGACGACTGGAGCTGCTGAGGAGGCTGCGACATGACCATTTGACCGTACTGGCCCGTCTGAGGGGGCCCGTATTGGGGCGGAACGCTTCCGTGGGCAGCACCGGGGTTATAGACGGCGCTGTTGGAGTACAAGGGAGCCGGTACGTGGCCAGAGGGCTGGTACTGCCCGCCACCCATGGGCGACCCGTATGCGTTTTGGGCCGAGTTGGCCTGGGCCTGTGCCTGAGCCTGCGCTTGTGCTTGCGCCTGGGCCTGGGCTTGCGCCTGTGCCTGGGCCTGGGCAGCCTGAGCTTGCGCCTGCGCGGCTCGTTGTTTGCTGAGGGCCTCGGCTTGCTGCTGCTGCTGGGTGCCGGGAGCGGGTGATCGGTTGAGGGAGCTCGACTTCAGGTTCATTGGCGGGACAAACGGCCCAGTGTACTTTTGTTGCGTGATGAAGGGGTGGAGTTTTGCCTGCTGGGGCGACCACCGCTCCAGAGGGTTGATGTTGAGCAGACCCCTGACGAAGTCGATGAAGGCGATGCGATTGTTCATCTCTGTAGCAACATCGGGTTAGGTCAAGCAACTCAAATCTACGCATTGGAATGGAATGGGAATGGAAATGGGAGGCAAGGGGGGAATCTTTTTCCCCAAGAATTCTTACCTCGATCGATTTCGCTCTGCTTCATATTCTTGCGGGGCATGGGGTACGACTTGATAATCTCGGGCAGCGTATTAGCCTGGAAGTACTTCTTACTAGGCTGTTCCTTGGTGTTGTGCTCCCGCGAATACTGCTCCATGCTCTTCATGTGGTATGTCCGCCTGCCAAATTCGTCCTGCCGCCGTTCGAAAAACTCGAGGCCCTGCTTGCCCATGTCAATCATCCAGTTGGGGGGGTTGCCGAGCATCTCGACGATTCGAGCAATCTGGTTGTACTCTGATGAGCCGGGGAAGAGGGGAAGTCCCAGGAACAGCTCCACGACGATGCAGCCCAGCGACCACATGTCGATGGCGGACGAGTACGGCAAGCCCAGCAAGACCTCGGGGGATCGGTAGAATCGAGACTGGATATAAGTGTAGACCGTCTGGCGCTCGTCGCACGCCGAGCCAAAATCGATAATCTTGATGATTGGGCTTTCGAGGTTCTTTAGCAAAATGTTTTCCGGCTTCAAATCACAGTGAATCAGCCGGGCCTTGTTGAGGAGGGCGAGGCCATTCAGAAGCTGCTGGGCAAAGACGCGGACCAGAGTCGTGCTGAGGCCGCGGAACTGGTTCTGCTTGATGAGCTCGTACAGGTTGACGCTAAGCAGCTCGAAGACGAGGCAAAGGTGCTGTCGGTGGATAAAGGTGTCTTTGAGTCGGAGAAGATGGTGGTCATCGTTTTTGTCGAGCTTCGTATTGAGCTTTTTTTTTAATACCAAGTCAGCGCAAGCGAACAATCATGCAAAGGAGGGGCAAAGAGCATACCAAGTCGAGCACAGACACCTCCATCATACTCTGGTTGAAGTAGGCGGTGCGGTTTTTGATGACCTTGACGGCCACGACCTCTTGCGTCTTGAGGTTCTGGCACTTGACGACCTGGCCAAAGGTACCCTGGCCCAGCACATCGAGGATGAGATAGCGATTCCTGAAACAACAAAAATTAGACAAGACGTCATGATATCGAGGCAGAAGAGGAATCTATTTCAAAAAAGACAAGGGCATGTATACGCACTTGTGGCCGGCTTCTTCAGAGCCCAGAATGTCGTTTACGTAGAGGATGTAATCGCTATCCTCGTTGTCGTAGCCGTCGTTTTTGGTGCCCTTGCTGGGCTTCGTCAGGACTCGGCGAGGGTTTCGTGATGACTCGTACTTGAAGCTCGGGTTGCAGATGCGGTACGTGGCAGGCAGGTGCAGAGTCAAGGCTTGGAGAGGCTATGGCAGGATGGGAGAGAAACGAGTTAGAAAGCTGTCGAGTCAAAGTAAAAGTTGGGGGGCCATGGCAAAACTAACGCGTGATGAAGCCGCCCTCTGGGTTTGCTCGCCTGAAGCGCGGCTGTCTCGTGTTCTTGGGCTGCAGCTCGGCGGGCGACTTGATCTTCTTGAACTCGGGCACCGTCTTCATCATGGGGGGATTCTGGCGGCGAGGGGCCTTTGCGTCGCTAAAGGAGCCGTCGAGCGTGGCCACGGCAGACGAGGGGTAGCCATCGTGGGAGTAGGAGGAGATGGGGGGCAGCTGGGGCTGGCGACCAACAAAGTACGGGCTGCTCGAGTAGTCGGCGTTGGGCGGCGTCTGCTGCGAGGGCGAGCTGGTGTAGGCCTTTGCGTAGGGCGACGTGGGCGACAGCGTGTCCATGGGCGAGTAGCGCTGGGCAGCAGACGACGGCTGCTGCTGGTGCTGGTGCTGGTGCTGGTGCTGGTGCTGGTGTTGCTGTTGCTGGCTCTGCAGCTGCTGGAGCTGGAGCTGCTGCTGGTGTTGCTGGTGCTGCTGCTGGTCCTGGGGCGAGTACAGGCCCGAGGAGCGGGTGCCCGACAGATGGGCCTGGTGGTGCGGCCTCATGGGGTACTTGATACCGGCGTGGGCATCGTGGGCGTCGTGCATGGCGACGTCGCCGCTGTTGTCGCGCACGGGGGCGGTTGCGAGAGGCGAGGTGGCCGGGTTGAGGTTGATGCTGCTGGAGGAGCCGTGGTGGGCGCCGAGCTGCGGCTGCGGCTGCGGCTGCGGCTGGTGCTGGTGCTGGTGCTGGTGCTGGTGAGGCAGCTGGTAGTGCAGCTGGTGCGGCAGCGTGTGATGCTGCTGGTAGGGCTGGCGGTCGTAGCTGTTGTTGCTGTTGTTGTTGTTGTTGGCGATGATGGCGTTGTTGTTGTTGTTGTTGTTGTTGTTGTTGTTGTTGCTGCTGCTGTAAGGCGAGCCCGAAGAAGCGGCAGCGGCAGCGGCAGCGGCAGCAGCAGGCGGAGCGGACGCAGACGCAGACGCCGAGGCGAGGGCAGACGCAGAGCCAGAGGCAGAAGCAGAAGCAGAGGCGGCAGACGCTTGACCGGCCGGGGCGTGGCCAGAGGAGGCGGAGGCGGGCAGAGGCGAGGGATAGTCTCGCGATGTCTGGCCGCTGTTCTTGTGTCGAGAGTCGGGGTACCACGACGGATTGTCCATGGCGGGCAGAGGCAAGGCAAAGGAGGGGCGTCAGCGGTCCAAGCAGCGGCCGACCGGGGCCACACACAGCGCAGCACAGCGCAGCAGCCTCCCAGTCCAGTCCAGTCCAGTCCCAGTCCAGCCCAGAGCAGAGCAGAGCAGAGCAGAGCAGAGCAGAGCAGAGCAGAGCAGAGGGAGCGCTATTATCCTGCACCAGGCGGCTTGGTCAGCGGCCGGTTTGCCTTGCTTGCCTGCTCGCTGCAGCGGATGTGCGACGGCGCTCGATCAACGGGACAGAGTCGCAGCAATTGGGCGCTGGGTGGAGGGCCCAAGTTCCGGGGGGGGGGATGCGATCGAACTGGCGATTGGATGGAGGGAGTGGGTAAGAAGAATCAAGGCTCTGGGCTGGGTTGGATCTTGGGTTTGGTGGCATAAGCCCAGCCCAACTTTGTCGTCGCAGCGCTGTGGTGATCGGTCTGGTGCGACTCTACAGTGCTCGTACGCTGTACATGGGCGCTCAATCAGAGCCCGACCACGAGTACATGATCTGATGGAGGATGCGAATACATGTACAAGAGAAGTAACCACGCAAAACCGGAAACAAAAAAAAAAGAAGACGTACGCATTTGCTCCTCTATCTCTTCTTTTTTTTGTTCTATTCCCTTCTTCGTTTTTGCCTTTTTTTCAAATCAAAAGTCGCTTGCCGAGACCGAACACGTTTGCAACGTACAGCGCATCAATCGCTCCAGGACTTCCCACCTTGTGTGTGGCGCGGTACCTGTACATACTTGCTGTGCCCAGCCCGTCGAACAAGGCGCCAAGACGGACCGGAGCTCACTGTGCTCCGTAGCAGCAGTGCACGCCTGAACCTTGCAGCCGGGGCTGTAATCGGTGCTGACTGTCTGCTCTGCTCTGCTAGGCACTAGCCCGGCTGCAAGCGCAAGCGCAAGTACCGCTACATCCAGGGCCCACCCGCCGGCCACCAAAGGCCGCGTTGGTGCTAGCCGCTGCTACAAGTTCAGGCCGCAGTTCTGGTACATCGTACGGAGTACATGCAGCTGAAACATGGGCTCGAGGCATCAGCAGCAGATCTCGCCCATTCCATGTGATGTTGGATGACATGCAACGAGCACAGCCGATGCCTTGCCTTGGATACTTAGTTGGCAGGCAATCAAGGAAATCAATTGCTTCGTCAGTATACATGTACCCTTTGACGCTGATTCATTGCATCAAGACATCCATCACGACCACGGCGGGCAGAAATCACAGTCTCAGACACTCTCAGCAATCGACAATCCACGGCCCCCCCCCCCACTCCTATCATTTCAACACAGACATCCACGTAATCCAAATCAAAAATATACCTGACCTGTATCAATACATACTTGCTCGATCCAAGCCCGCGAAACAAGGCTTGCAACGTATCATCCACTCACTGCTTCTACGAAGGTACATGGACATGTACATGTACGAGTACATCCAACCGCCGCAAGCACCTGTCGGACTGCTGGTTCCACCTTGGGTACGGAGTACCTGTAGTTCTGCCCGTCTTCAGCGAGTCAGCATCGCCAATTGCTCTTCGTGTTCATCACCAGAAGCTCTTCGCATGTACATGAAACATTCCCCCTTCATTCTCTCATCATCATCTCATGCAATCATTGCAAAGCACCAACCAGCCAGTACTGTACCAGGGCAGTTCCACTGGGTTTGCCCCCCCCAACGGTTCCCTGCTTTTTTTTTTCTTTTTTGCTCTCCATCTTTTTTGCCAAGGCGACAGCAGCAGATGGATATCGGCTTCGTCATGTCCCCTGCATGTTCTGCAGCTCGAATCGCCACCGGCTCCTTTTCCCGCCCAAATTCTCTAGACGTCATGCCATTTCATGTGTACATCGAGTCGCTTCATGTACGACGCAAACCACACAGAGAATACGGAATTGTGTGCCCAAGACAACAGCACATTCTCTTGTTCTTGAAGTTGCGCGCATATGGCGAGGTGTAAAACCATCCATGCAGAATCATCCATCACATGCAAGTCCGCTCTAGCAAGCCTCCTCGAGAACCCCGCAGACGTACCCTTGATTGTTACAATAACAGGTATTTACGCTCGTTTAAACCACCTTCAATTTCTTCCAAATAGTCAGACCGGAAAAGGCATTCTGGCTACAGATTCGCTCTCCCACTTGTGCTTGTTATTTTTCTTACACGAAATAAAAATCCACATCAATCTTTTCCGACGTCGTCGTACCGCGAAAGACTCAGATCTCCTGCGGGAGAAGAAAAAAAAAGAAAAACCTCAAGGGGGGGAAACAACCCCCCCCCCCTTAGCTGCAAATGCTCTTCTCAGGTTATCCAACCCCTTCTTTGACACAATATGGTGATGCCACGCTCATTTCTTCAGATCGCGCTAGACAATGGAAATTCGTAATCATCATCATATGGGAACAGACAAAAACAAAGTATAAAAGGTAAGAGACAGAGACAGACAGAGACAGAGACAGAGACAGAGACAGAAAGAGAGAGAAATTACCTGCTCCAAATGCTCCCATGTGGTATCCCAGCAGGCGGCGCTTGTTCCTAAAGAAAGAAGAAGAAGAAAATGAATAAAAAAAAAGGTAAAATAAAAGCATTCCAAACTTTTCGTTTCTCTCGTGCATAAAATGAAAAATTACACGGGCAAAGGAGCAATGAGAGGAAACCCCCTGGAAGAAACAACCTTTTTGGAAAAATCACACTGGGAAAAAAAATGATGGCTGGTACAAAATGAGAAGAGCCCATATGCTGAGAATGGCAGTAGATAAGAGGGAGCAAGGTGAGAAAAAAGATGACAACAAAAAGTTGGGTAAATCAACAAGAAATGGGGGGGAGACAAGGAAAGGAGTATGATACGTCAAATGGTAAAAAGAAAAAACGAGTCCTCCCTCAACCGTGAAATTTCTTCATTCTCAACCCCTCCACTCTTACAGCTTGCGATCCCATTCGCACTTCATTCCCCGATGACTACGACTGATAGGCGCTGAAACCGTTGTTGAAGTTTTGTCCCTGGTTCTGGTTCCATTGAGCGTTGGGGCCCTGGTGGCCACGGCCATATCCTCCGGCGCTCTGAGGACCACCGTATCCCATGGGGGAGCCGCTGTATCCCGCGGGAGATGCAGCTTGCGGGCCGCCAAAGTTGCCTTGTTGTCCGTTGTATTGCGCTGCAACAAGGAGCACATTGGTTAGCGTCCAGTCCTGTAGCCAACAGCCAGTTCAATACGGCAACTTACCTCCATACTGAGGGTAGTACGTGGGAGTACCGGGGAAGCCCGGAGCCTGGGAGGTCTGCGGGCTGTATGGCTGCTGCTGAGGGTCAAACGATCCAGAGTTGGGTGTCTTGTCCTTGCCCCACTGCTCATCATGTCAGCGATACATCCGGCCGCCATTCGTCACTCAACAATGTTGCAAAGACCTAGTTTACGTACGCTGCACTTCAACGGTCGGCCGTTGACATTGTATCCGTTCATCTGGCAAATGGCCATGGCCGCATTCTCGTGGGTGTCCATCTTGATAAAGGCAAAGCCGCGGTCCGCCTGGAATCGCGACTCGACGACAAAGCCAAAGTTTTGGAACAGGGGGACAACGTCGTTGGGAGTCGTGTAGGGGGTGAGGTTGCCGACATAGCACGTAGTCTGCCAGTTGGGCGTCTGCGCAAGGATCATCTCGTAACTAGCGATTCCGTGGGCAGGGAACTGGTGGTGGCCAAAGGGAGTGGTCGGGGTCATGCCCATGGCCTGCATCGCCTGCTGCTGAGCCATTGAGGGCTGGCCCTTTTGGTTGGCCCAGTTGCAGCGGATGGCGCGCGATCCGAGCCATTCTCCATCCATGGAGCTCAGGGCCTTTTCGGCATCGGGCCGGTCGCGGAAGGCCACAAAGCCATAGCCTCGAGATCTACCCGTCTTCATGTCCCACATGACGCGAGCTTCCGAGACGGAGCCAAAGGCAGAAAAGGCCTGGAGGAGGATATCGTCGTTGACTTCGTTTGAGAGATCGCCCACGAAGATGTGGAAGTGGTTTGACGTATCCTCTTTGCTGGTGGTGTTGGACTGGTAGGCCCAGTTGACCCGGATCTCCTATTTTTTGTTCACAAGAGCTGTGTCAGTGGAAGCCGGGAGAAGGAAACCCCACAAGAGACGACAAGAGAAGAAGCAACATGTATGGAGGACATACGGATTGGTGAACTCGTCGACCATTCAGGGTCTGCATGGCCCTCTCTGCCGCACCGGGGTCATCGTACTCGACAAAGCCATAGTTGTAGCCCTTTGCCTGGATTGCACCGGTCAGCAAGTCATGAATCCAAACACACACACACACACACACAACACCCCACAAGGACATGTCCCTACATTCTTGTCTGGGATAATCTTGACGTTCTGGACATGGCCAGTGGTCTCAAAGATCTGACGCAGCACGTCCTCGGTGACCCGCTGGTCCAAACCGCCCACGTAGAGGGCCCGCTTGTTGGGCTCAGGCGCAGCTCGTCGGAAGCCGGTGGTCGGGGAGAGGATGCCACCGGCGTCGACGCCAGATCGGGGAGAGGTGATGGCCGTCGGGATTGGGTTCGTGTTCTGCGGAATATGGAGGGGAGGCGGGGGGAGGTGAGTTGGGTTGCCTTGGCCGTTTTGGGCGGCAGAGGCGCCCACGCCAGGCTGCGCAGAGGTCGGGACAGCGCCAGCGTCAGCCATTGTCGCGATTATGAGGATTCTCGAGAGAGGATCGTGTCGGCCACGCGAAAGGGGGTTGAGACGGCGGGTGGCGCGCAGGCGGTTGCGTGGGTGGCGATGGAGAAGGAGTGAGGAGAAGTCGGTAGAGAGGAGGGGTGCGTTTTTTAGGGGGGGGGAAGAATGCAACGAATCGACTCGGGACGACGAGCTCGCCAACTATCGACGACGAGGGAACAAGAAGAGACGGAAAACGCTGCTGGCGACAAGGGCCGGGAGATGCTTTGGAATAAATCGAGGCGAAAACCGAGGAGATGCGTCAAAGGAGAAGTGCCCGGGCGAGCTTGGGGGAAGCTTGCAGCGCTGGTGAGGCGGGACAAGATGGGAGAACAAGACAGGGGACAGAAGACGGAACAAGAGCTGCAAGGATGCCGAGAGGGACAAGGGAAAAAAGAAAATAAAAGAAGAAAACGCAGAAGAAAACGATAAAGGAAACGAGTCCCGCAAATCGCAACCAACCGCTCCGCTACTTTCGTGCACACACAGCGAACTTTGTCTGAGGAAGAAAAGAGACAAAAAAAAACCCGGCGTGTACTAGAAATAGTTGGACGGGATGTCGAGGTGAAGGTTTGTGCTGGGCAAGAGTGGAGGTCGACTTTGATGGATTTGCAGCTAGAGCGGCTACCCTACAACGGGCAAGGTGCAGATTTTTTTTTTTGTGTGTGCGCGCTTTCGCTCTCGAGTTCTCTTCTGCCGAGAGAGAGAGAGAGAGAGAGAGAGCACGGGAGAGAGAGCACGGGGAGGAGAGGGGGAGGGGCGCGGCTGAACCGTGGGCTTTTTTAATTTGTTTGATTCTGGACGAAGCGATAAGGAGATTGACGATACTGGGCACAATGGATCTATGGATGTTTGTTGTGCAGTTGTACCTTGTTGACATGGAGTTGTTGATACTGCTGTGCCTAGAAGCTACCTATCCAGCAAGGCAGCAGGTCTGTGACATGGCCTCGCAGGGGGTTGAAGCTCTATTCGTCACATAGTTTGGCTCCTAGTCACCTATAGACTGGAGTGATGGAGTCGCCCGTGCCCGACGCCTCGTATTGCTGCTGTCGAGGCTGGGCTTGTTGGCCGTTGTAGACAGCCATGGAAGACCCCATCTCGGAACAACTCAAGGAATGACACAGTCACCTTGGGCATATCCAACATCTTTACACCAGAGAGGCAGAGACCATGGAAGCATTTGATTTGATTTGTCTTCGCCTTGTTGAAATTGAAACCCAAGGCACATTCGTTCTCCATCAGTGCATCACTGCGCCCCGAAATGCAAAAGAGATATCGTATGGTAGATGACGAGGCTGCCCGCTTGCTCAGCGCCACGCCCGTTTCGGCGGCCGGCCTCTGCGCTGCTCCAGAGCATGTCGATTGTTTACTTTATAGACTTTCATGACATGGGTCGGTTTTGCAACCTGGAGTTGTAAGACATGCGGCCACATGGCTGATTCAGCTCGCCGCTCTCACTCTGGGGTTTGTTGATGGAGCACGAGAGCTCTCTCTCTCTCATCATGGACTGATTGGATCCCAGTCAACTTCCTAGCACCTCGGTTACTCATCCTCCACAGCAAGCAAAGTTTGAATACGGAGTCGAGGTTGAATGAATATACATTAAACACAAAGTACAGAGCACCGTCGAATTCCATCGTACAGCTCCACAGCACTCTTATACTTTAAACCCCTATCCAAGGTTTTTTTTTTTCTCTTCCAAGCTGTGCATCTTTAGCCGTTCTTCAGGACGTGGCGGCATCTGCGGGGAATTTCCGAGCCCAGCGCAACCATCTGAGCCACAGTCTGCGGTCTTGGATCGCGGAATGCGGGATCGGCAACGAGGATGCAAGTACACTCTACCTGCGCGATCGGGTTCTGGCGGCGCCGAGATCTGGGATTTCGGGGTACTCGCTCCGTGAAAAAGAGCAATGTCCGTGCTAGAGCGATGACGGAAGAATACCTGGACAGCGGGAGATGCTCTGACATCTGTACTTGAAGATTCCCTAAACAAAAAGTATCGGGTACTTGACCTCGTTCAGCCACAGACGTTTCTCCCCGGCGCATGGCCAAGCCACAGCCACAGCACGGCAGCAGGCCCCTAGCAGTGCTAGCACTACCAAGGCCTTGCGCTTCTCCGAATGCCAGCCCTTCCAAGGGAACAAACGTCCAGTCTCACTCTCCGAGCCTCGACTTGCGCCGCTGCAATCCCTCTCAACTGCACTGCTTTGGGTCTTTTTTGCGTCTCCTCTGCTGCTATTCTCTTCTCCCTCTTCTCTTCTCTTCGCTTCTCTTCGCTTCTCCTCCCGCCGTGCAACTCTTGTTTCCTCTTCTCTCCTCTTCGTCACCCCATTTGGGAGTTGCTCATCGATCCCAATCGAAACGAATCGCCACTTGGTTCTTCGCCTTCTGGGCCGCGCACCAAACGGTCTCACTTGCGCTGCGAATGCACCAACTGAGCGCCGTCTGCTGATTCCCAATTCCGGCCATCTTCACCTTCAATCTTTTGCTGGTTGGCTCTCGAAACCGGGCGCTCCAGCTCTCTCACTTGCGCTCACCCTCACGCTCGCCCACGCACTCGCATCGCCAGCACAACACAATGACAACCTCAACCTCAACTTCGCCCCCAATGGACGCCGCTAGACGCCCTCCAGTCGCTCATCAACGATGTGGTGAGTGTTTCTCCATTACTTGCCCCCCCCCCCCCTTAATTTTTACTCCCTCGCCGACTAACTTCTTCCCCTTATTCAGCTCGTACAAACTGGCAAAGCTCTGCGGGCCTCTCGCAGAGACGCTCAGGGGAATCTGACGCATGCTTATGGGCCTACACAGTCCAAGCTGCCAGACACCATCGATCACTTTCACAATGCGCTCAACGAGCTGGAAAGTGAAATTGTAAGTGGCGGCTCACTCTCTTCATTCCTTGTTACCCTCAATCAATTGACTCAACACTGACTCCTTCTTCTTCACCCCATTGGCTAGATCATGGCCAAGTCAGTCTTGCTCAGGGATTACAATGAACTGCAAGAAAAGAAGAAGAAACTCTTGGCTCGGCCCACACCTCAGCCCGTCGAGGCACAGGCAAAGCGTCCTCCAAACGTGGATCTGCCCTCACCGCCAGAGCCCATTTTCAAGGACGAGCCCATGGCAGAGGACGCAGAGGTGAAGCCCATGGCGCCATTCCCCAACATGAGCATCGATCTTGCCGAGGCCGAACCCATGGACATGTCCATCAAGGAGCCCAATGGTCCGCAGTCGCAGCAGCAACCTCCTCCTCCAGGCGGTATGAACGGGCTGAACGGGACCACCAGTCCGGGGGATAAAAAGCCAAGTGCGGATATGCTTCCTGAACCTTCCGGATCGAACCACCCACCAGTGTTACCAGAGGCTTCCGGGATGAATTTTACCGACATGGAGTTTACGCTTGCGCCGCCGGCGGGCAACGAGGTTTCCGGGCAACCGAGCGCCGCCAAAGAGCCATCCTTTGACCTGGCCACCTTTGCACCAGCCGACGGCGGCGACGACCTTTTGAGTCTCAACCACCTTTTACCCGCCGACCCCAGCAGCTCCGCCGCCCAGGCCAACGCAGGCCAGGTCAAGATGGAGGACGTCAAGGCGGAGGTGCCCGACGCAACCATGAACACGGACTTTTTTGGCCCGGAATCCGGGGCCGCCGACGGCATGGACTTTGACTTTAGCCTTGGCGGCACGGGGGACGATACGTTTGACGACCTCATGAACAACCGCGACAGCACGTTTGAGCTGATGGATGCTGGTGGTGACTTTGACACTGCGTTTTTCGGGCTCGATAAGCCGGATGAGAATCCCGCGTGAGAAGAGGAGTGATTTGATTCTTCTCGTTCCTTGTCCTTTCTTGTAATGGCAAGGCTTGGAGGCTATTGGTGTCAGATGTGGTGGTGTAATTCCCTTTTTTTCTTCTACGGCCTTGGATGGCTCAATCCATGTTCAAACGTGTTTTTTTAAAACATTGCTTCTCCTTTTTTCTTCTCACTTCCATTTGCTTTTCTTATGTTGGACATGACTTGGCAACAAAGGGGTCACTGGTGTCTTGGGAACGGGAATGGGGATCAAAAAAGAAATATACCCGCGCTTTAATCTTTGATGGGCTCTCGCTGCATTGCCTCAATATTACAATTATTCGTTATAAAACACCGTTATGATTTCTCCCATTGTAAAAATTCACATCAATTCATTGCCACATTAAGATGAGCAATGAAGCTTCTCAGATTAATGAGCATACGGGGGTTATGAAACACCCGTTTTTTATGCCCTTGACAAAACTACCTAGGCTAACAAGAGGACAGAAACAAGCACAGTGTTTTTGATATAAAATGTACCCAACACAAAATGCCCTGAGCGAGAAAAAAAAAACAACTAATCAAAAAGAGTCATCAACCGAGCACACCTCGCTGGTATATTATCCCTTTTCTCAGCTATCAAAGCTTTCCGAGGAGTAGAGTACGTGCTGGAAACAACAAGAAGAAGAAAAACGTCCACCAATTCGCCCATATTCACAAAAACTCTCAGAGCTGTGACGCGCCGGGGGAGGATTAAAACGGGGTAAAACATGTAACTTGTAATTGTGACTGGAGTTGGTATATGAGAGAACCAGTCGGGTCATAAATTCGTAAAACCAAGATTACGAAAAAAACAAAAAAAGAGGGGGTATTGATCATACGACAAAAGGAAACTGTAAAAAGGACGTTCATCTAAGTGCTTGAAGGAAAAGAAAGGGAAAATTTCGAGTGAGGGTATCCGGGGCTTTGCATAGCAACGCTTTCTCAAAATCAAGACTTTGGCCGAGAAAATCATGCGGGAGGAGGATTGACGACGACGACTGCGGCGGCGGCGGCGGCGGCGGCGCGAGCTTCCATTCCTCGCCTCTTGGCCAGCAGGCTCTTAAAGGCACCGAGAAACTGCACCAGCGACTCCTCGTCGGGCGTGCAGAAACGATGGGATCTTTCTGCCGTGATGATCTGCAGGCAGTGCGTCTTGCTCCTGCTGACGGGGTCGGTCTCGACGACGTTGACCACGTCGGACACCTCAAAGATGGAGCGTGCAGCGTATTCCGACTCGTCCTTGTACAGGACCAGCTGCCGGGCGCGCAAGACTCCCCACATGTGCTTCCACTGGCGCACGCCGCCCTTTGTCCGCTGCATCGACAGGGAGCCCTGCCAGACGACGCGTTCAGACTCCTGCTCGGCGGTCACGGCGCTGACTTGGCTGGCCGAGCGGCCGCCGGTTTCGGGTCGCTGGCCGGGCGGGTTGGGTTGTCGAGGCTGCGCGGCAGGCGGTTGGACGGCCAGGTTCTCAAAGGAGGCGCCCTGTGCGCGTGGGATTTCGGTGTCGGAGAAGTCGGAGCAGGAGAGCATTTCGTTGCCAGACAGGCCAGAGGACTCTAGCGTGTAGGACAGGCGACGGTTGGATCCCATGGCGAACTTGGGCGCCGACGGATCGAGGATGCCAATGTTTTCGGGGGAGCTCGAAAAGGCATGGTAAACGTGGTGTCCCCAGCCGCCGTCGGATGCTCCAGGGGACAGGATGTGCGCGCCAGGACTGCCCATGTACATTTCCTCCTCCTCCTCGTCGAGCCTGGCGATTTTGCGGATCGAGTCGACCCATTCCTGCGCGTCCTGGGGCGTCGGGGCGGCCAAGTGAAAGTTTCTTGACGGGGAAAAGAGGCCAAACAGGTTCTTGTGCTTGTGCTTGGGGTCCTTGAGGATGGCCACCGCGGAGAGGTCCGACAGGTACAGGTGGTGGCGGAGCTTGGCCTCCTTGTCGTCCTTGTAGAGGGAGATGCCATTCGGTCGCAAGACGAGGTAGACCGTCTTCCAGTTCTATCGCGGCGCAAGGAAAGACGCGTTAGCACGAATGCTTTGGGGGGGGGGGGTCACAGTCAGGCACGGCGCGACATACCTTTGTCTTTTGGGTGCGCTTCTGGACACACCCGCTCTTGATGACACGGTCGACTTCGAAGCAGCCGTTCTGGTGCACGGGAGCGACCGTCGTATCCAGGGGTAAGCGACTGCGTCGGTCAAGGGCATTGTTTTCGCCGGAGCCGTGGGCAGCAAAGGCCGCCTCTTGGGGCCTCGATTCTCCCTGTCGAGGGGCAGCCATGCTTTGGCAAGGGTGTTTGTTGTGCTTTGTACTCTGGCGGCAGATCAAGGCAGAGCTTACGGGCGGTTTTCGTCGAGGTTCAAAGCACGAGTATGAAAGATGCGTCTCGATGGGAGTCGGTGTGTGGAGCCGAGCCGAGGGGCAGTGGGAAATGTCAATCGGATTTGTGTCGTGGTCGTTTGCTGTAGGGGCAAGTAAACAAGCTGTGCTGTTGTGTGTATATATAAAAAGACGAGACAGTCCAAGACAGAGACAGAGGCAACCGTTGAGGAGGGAGGCGAAAGCACCCAAAGCGGAAAAAAGGACAGCACAGGTGTTTGGGGTCGGGTGATGCGAGCACCTGGAGATGCCGTATTCGTACTTGGTGGTAAGCCTTGCCTTTGCGATGGTGGGCAGCGCAGCGCAGCGCAAAAAAAAAATTAGGAAGCCTAGACGTGAGGCTGACAGCGACAGGAATAAGTACGAGGACAAGCACCGAGAGCGAGAGCGACGTCTTCCCCAGGGCCTAGGCGCGTGGGCGATGGAAATAGCATCGGATGGATGGATTGATGCTTTGGGGCAACGCAGGCGTCTAGGGCTCAATGCAAGGCGAGCGAAGCAGTGCTGAAGGAGGTTCGTTGCGGTTTCAGCTCCAAAGGCGCCGTGTCGAGTCGAAGCGATGCAATGAGTCGCCTTGCCGCAAACGCACAGGGATCAGGGGGGCCGGTGATTGGCTAATGCGGACGGCGAGGACGATCAGCGAGGTAAAAAGGGGATCGATGAAACAGACGGCCAGAAACGGGGGCGCCTGTTTGGGTATGTTGTTTTTAGTATGTACTAACTGCGCTGGCGGTTAACGAGTTGTCGGTGTTGTCGGTTTTGTTGTTGTTGTTGTTGTTGTTGTGATTTCAACCAACGGATTAGATTTCCATGGTTAATCAACAGCGCCACACAAGGATACGCGGCCTTTTTGACGTCACAGGGCGGCAACAAGCGCTGTCCGCGGCGGCAGTTTTGGGCTGGACAGCGCTGGAACGAGGCTCCAACGGGCTGCGCCTCTGGGCACACGGAGGGACGCGCAACGCCCAAACTCTGTCCTCGGTGTGGCTGGATCGGATCGGAGCAAAAAAGCAAAACCGGCAGCCGAACTGAATGTTTCCGCTCCGACTCGAGTTCCATCTTGGACACTCACTAGTCCGGTAGTAGAGTTGAGTGCTAGCCGCGATATGCAACATGAAACTGGCAACTCAAGTCAAGTCAATGCAAATGCAAATGCAATGCAAATGTTGAGCCCACAGAAACATCCTGGGCATTGGGGGCCCCGAAGCGAGCGCTAGAATCAATGCGCTATGGGTGCATGATTCGTCTCGGTAGATGGTTGGGCAGGCAATTACCGACAGGGGGGACTGAAATGAACCGTGTTGGTTGCTGGCTGCTACCCGGCAACGCTATACTGGTTTTCTCAAGAGGTGAAACGGGAAGAAGAATAAAGGGACAAGTATCCAAGCAAAAGAGAAAAGTTGAGATGCGAAGAATCAATAGAATGGACTTGTTGATGAGAGTTGAAGAGTTTATAGCATGAATAGCAAGGAAAGAGAAGATTAATTACCTACCTAGGTATAATTAATTACATGTGCATATATATCAATTCTGCTTACCTCAGTCGCTCGCAAGTTTAGTGACCCTCGCCTTGGCAGCGTCGACTGCCAAAAAATTCTCGCCACATGTTACAGTACAGTGTCTGCATACCTTACAGTACAACTGCAGTCCAACCCGTCATCCAACCTATTTTCTCCATACTAGAACTACATGCTATCCATGTAGCTGCAACAACTCAGCCAGTCAACAACCAACATCATTTTGCAGCAACGCTCTTGTCTTGTAACACTCTCTTGAACGAGTCTGCAACCCCCAGTCCTCGTCTACTTGACAACTGAACCTCACAAGCCCATCATGGCGGCATCACAAACCCCCAGCCGGCCGTGCATGCGCTGCAAGAAGCCAGATGCCGCATTCGAACTGCGCAATGTTGCAACCTGCCAGTATGCATGACTCACCCCCCCCCCCCCCCCCCTCATGACAACTCATACACACTCCTTCGTACTTAGACTCACTGCAGGGATTGCTTCATCGACTATGTCGACTCCAAGGCCGTCAAGAGACTCACCGTTCTCCAGCGAGAAACCAGAGCCTCCACAAAGCCCGAGCCCCGGAGATATGTCGCCGGCCTTTCCTTTGGGCCCTCATCCACCGTTCTCACCCAGATCCTGGACAAGACCGCCCAGTATCATGCGTCAAGGAAGGGATCGTCGCCCTTTGAGCCTCTCATTGTCCACGTCGACACAGACCTCTCCCTCTCCGCCCGCACCGACTCTTACGATACCCCTGCGCAGAGACTTGTCGCCAAGTACCGCGAGAGATTCCCCAACGTGTCGTTTGAGTGCGTGCATCTGAGCAAGGTCCTTGGCGTCAGGACGATTGACTGGACCGCGTTTCCGGTTCCCGAGGGCGACAACGACGCAGAGCGACTGCAGCTCTTCTTTTCCTCGTTGCCGTCGGTGACTTCACGCGCCGACAGTCTGCGGCTGTTTATCCGCCATCTTCTCCTGGACGTTGCCATGCAGAGGTCTCACTCTGCCTTGCTCCTTGGCCACAGCACCACGGCGCTGGCCGCCCTGACCTTGTCCGAGGTCGCAAACGGCAGAGGCTTTGCCGTGCCCTGGCAGATCAACGACGGGCTCTTCACCGTCTGCACCTACCGGCCGAGTGCAGATCCGGCTGGCAGTACCGGGGACGCAAGCCAACAAGATGCCAAGACCCAGTTTCCCATCTACTATCCCCTGCGAGAGATTCTCAAGGCCGAAGTCGTGACCTATCTCGGCACAACGCCCGCCGTTCGAGATCCTGGTCCCCGCTGCTGACGGAGCGTCGTCCAGCGTCGTCTCTCACAAGGACCAGAGCATCGAGGAGGTCATGGCTCGGTACTTTGACGGCGTCGAGGGCCCTTACTCGGGCATTGTGACCAATGTCGTCCGCACGGCGGGGAAGCTGGACCGGCTGGTTACTTTGCACCATTGTCGCCTGTGCGGCGTGACCCTGGACCAGGAGGGCGATTCGACGTGGGCTGGCGAACTGGGGGATGACCCGGTGCAGGATACGGGGAAGCTGTGTTATGGGTGCAAGCGCTCCATGGGTGGATAGCAGGGGGGGGGGGGGGCTGAAGAGAAGGAAGAAAAAAGAGAATTCAACGTCACGACACATGAAACAAAACAAGAATAGACGAGGTGTAGAATAAAAAAAAATAAACAAGATGTATTTCAGCAGCGTTGGTGCGCTCAGATCTATTCATCAAGACTACCAACTCCAGTGCAAAAATCATGCCGCCTTGAGAGCTTTTCCATTACCCCCCCCCCTTTTTCCAAGTTTTGTAGGAGACACCCTGAAAATATACTCCTTGTGATCTATAAACCAGAGCAGTCGCTCCTGAAACATGTACAGCATACAAAGTTATGTATACTCGTAGTAGCAATGGTACTACCAATGATGTTATGGTATGCGTGATGTGAAATAACAAAGCCTGTCTTGTTAAAAAATAAATAACAGGACCGGCACAGTGGGGAAAACCTCCCCCCCAAAAAGAGCAAACCCCCTAGACTTTTTTTTTTTCGTGACGCCAGGGCCCTCGGAATTTAGAGGCGCTCTTCCTCGTCGTAGCCCAGCATAGGCAGGATGCGGTTCTCGATCTTTCTCACCAGCTTGGCGGTCTGCTCGGCCAGGGAGAGGGTCAGGATGGTGTGTGGCAGGATGCGGGCCAGATGGGGGACGAAGCCCTTGTAGATGGCCAGGACGCCCTCGGTCCGGATCGTCTTTCCGAGACAGTCGAGGATGCCGCTGTAGAGGTTGCCGTGCTGGTTGTACAGACGGGACATGATTGTGTCTGCCCGGGGGGTGGGCATGTTAGCTTTGCAAAGGACTCGACAGACGAGCAACGAGAGAGAGAGAGAGAGAGAGAGAGAGAGAGAGAGAGAAGTGACAAGG
>MDJU01000335.1:0-34593 GCA_001721665.1 Trichoderma pleuroti
TTATTGCTCAGCTGCTACAGCAAATGCCGTTCGAGTTTATGCCGCTAGATATGGCGATAGACTTGGATAGTATCTCCAAGGATGACTGCAAGATCTCGCATTTATGTGACCTCTTTGTCTTTCTTGTCGTACTAATTTAATCTCACTAATATCTCACACTTCTAGTCACGTCCTCTTTTGTTCGGAAAGCAGTGACTTTGTTCATTTCTTTTCCGATAAGCCTTGCTATACCCATCAACTCCTATCCAAACGCCTCCATTATATGTATCTTTTTTCCCCGCGTTCTATTACATTCAAGCAAATATCCACACCTGTTCCAAGGGGCATCCGAAATTTTACCTCGTCGTCCCTCAAAGACTTATTACTTGGTGCTTTCATACATGCACCATAACAATGGATGCTGCTGTGGGAGGCACCGTTGCCATCTTTCGTTTCATCCACCAATGCTTCAGTCACATCAAGCAAGCCCGTGGCTTTGAGGACGGGTTCGAGATCTATCAGCTACAACTCAAAACACTCCTCTCTCACTGTGCCTCTGTTTCGAGAATGATTCACGATACCAGTGAGTTGGGCAATCTGATTGCAGATACAATAGATCCCTCAGAATAACAGAACGAAAGACCACGAGCCAACAACAGTCGAGACTCTCTCTGCCATTCAACAAACTCTGCGTAAAGCCAAGCGTGACGCCGCAAAGATCCAAGCCCATTGCTTTGCAACAACTACTCTCCCGCTGCAAGACCTCGTTACACATGGCCACAACCCAATACGATCCCAGATGACGGTGTTTCTCGACAAGCGAAAAATCCAAGCGGCGAAAACAATTGAAGGAGTTAAATGGGCTTTATACAAGAAAGAAATGCGCAGCAGGTTCATCGAAGAAATCTTCATTCTGATTCTACAGCTCGAGCGTCAAATTTACTCGGAAAGTCTTGCGATCGAGGATGCTGGGCTGCTGTACCTACAAAACGAGCCCGTGGCTCTTGTGTAACAGAACACGGCAGCACATGATAGATAAAAATGGCGATTGGCATCTGGTTTATTGCATGGCGGAAACGGTGTTTTGCAATCTTTACATGGTGCCTATAGAAGGAATCTTCAGCTCAAATAGACGTTTTGTGCTCTTCTTTTTCCCATCCTGACGTATACTCTTGATGTTGGCGAACCGACGGGCATGGTAATGGCGAGCAACAGAACCGCCCTGCATCGCACACTGCTTCACAAGCATCATGAAACGGAGGCGGGCGCACTATAGGCTTGCTTCTTTGGCATCTACCCAGAATAACGTCCAAGGCTCCGTTACAGACGTTCGCCGCGAGGCGGTTCAAAGGACAGACGAGACATTAATGTTATTAAAAGCCGCGCACACTTTGAAGCAGCCACCATCTTCCAGCGCCCTCGACTGGGAGGCATGATATCATCATACATAGCCCTTCGCCCGCGGCATCTGGAACGCCCATCATCTCTCGATTCAGCCGTTAGTAGGGCCATCCATCGGAGACTTCCCTTGTAACCAACTTCATAATCATGTATGCAGGTGGGCAAATTTGTCAATCTTCCCCAGCCCCGTCAGATCAGCAGGAGCGTCAACGGCTAGCGCATATCACTTGCATGTCTCTTTGTAGCCGTGACCAGAAAATGGGCACAACATGAGTTATCGCGAAGTTTGTGGTAGAATTGCCCTTTAGTATTTCGTCAACCAGCCTGGCGAGTGTACAAGCAGAGCCCAGCATCCCCCCTTTTCTACACACTAGAACAAGTACTAATCTTCTCGAGTGTCACACATGTGGATTCTCGAACTGATACAATGGCCGAGTCCTTGTGGCCGTTCCAGCGCCTCTTCAACTCCAACTTGGTGTGCATGTCGCTGGGTAACGAGAGGGTGGTCTAAATCGTAGCGAATAGCAATGAAGCCCATTAAAACATATGCCTATATTGCCGACCAGCCAAAACTCCATAAACTGGCTGCCTCGAGGTTCAAGCACAAGCAACGAATCGGAACAATGCCCCCGGTGATCAGATGAGACAGCGCTGCGGTTGCCTCGCTATTCTTAAGCTTATATTATTGCGCGCGAGCCACCTCACCTTGGTAGGATTCATCTACTAGCATCAACACCGCCTCTGAAATGGGGGGAAGCGGATCGAAAAAAATCTCTCCGACGCTCGTGTCGCTCCTGGCGCAGCGAGGCCCAGTCAATGGCTGACTGGGCAATTTTGAGGCCGGTAGGTAGAGTAACCTACGTAGCATTTCAGATTTGTACACCGCGAATAGCGCCAGGTATATGTTGCCATTGATTCGACGCCTGCAAGCGTCGCCACGGGCATCGGTTGTGTAACAAAGATACATTAATATCAATGGCATATACTACCTGTAATTTTCAGCTCACATTCCACTTACCTACATAGGGATATTGCCGTTTGAGGAGAATTGCAATTACCCTATTCTCCGAGTGTCGATTACATGCTTTGTGCTGTGATATTGTGGGTGATGAAATGGTGATGGATAATAGTGATCTAGTATAAATTTAGGCATTTTGCTTAAGTGCGCACAAATCAAGTAGCTCGGAAGATGCTTAAGGTCAAATAGAAGTTTTTCCGCCCAAACTGCACGTCGCTACTCATGGGTTATAAACGACAACAACTCGCACCGGCTATTCATCCAAGATACTCTATGTCAAGGTCAAGGATCAAATTCGAGTTCAGATTCTACTTATATAGATACATTTCTGCCTGAGAAAAAGTTGTGCTTGCAAACTTGTCGAGGCGTGCAATGTATCCAGCCATAATAGTATTCGAGGTGGACTCTGTTGAGCATCTTATTCAGCCAAGATTGATAGCATCGAAGGCAAAGAGAGCTGAATAGACCACAGCACTGTGAAGATGGCTGGGAGGGGTAAGAGATTACAGAAAACGTAGGGAATCTGAAGATCTTAAATGGTGCTTCGAGTAGACCTTGTGGATTGCTCCGATTGATGTGACGGGCTTTGGGTGTCTGATATGACAAAAGCACGACTAGACGTTGGTAGAATGAGTCGTAGCGGAATGCTGGTCTGTTTGTAAGCATGCAGCAATACAAGAGTGATATTCAGATTGAAAGGATCGAATGATTTGGTTTGATGGAAATTGGCATAAAACATTAGGTACACTCCGGGGTAATCAGTTAGAGTGTACTGGTACATTCTAACTAAGCACCCCGAGGCGTAATCCTATCAACCTTGTGTGTTGTATCTGAATGGTAAATGCAAGGTAGTTGAGTCAAATGCGTTTAGTTTCCCCGTCCCGAGTGATGATAAGATGAGAGTGCCAAGATGGGCCGGGTACTCGTCCCCAATGCTACGCAGAAGCAGCATTCGTATTGGGGTCTGTTTTACACAAAAGTTTAGCAGCTCCTCTACGGCCAAATGGCCAAGCTGGGGCTTGGTTCGACAAAAAGCTGTCACGGCAGCCTCCCTCTGCCGTAGCTCGACAAGGTCCGGCGTTGAGCTCCATCACGTACTGTGCCATGGACTGCTGTCCTGACGTTCAAGATCGCCATCATGCCTTGTACTGCCGACAGTCGAGTCTCGAGAGACGTCAAGGGCCGACAGCGTCACGATAGACATGACTAGAGCTGCGATTATCAGGAACCCCAGAACGGGAACCCGATACACGCCCCTTCTTGCAATTATCAGCGTGACCATGGCGGCACCTACACCAAGGACACCTGCAAAGATGCCGAGCATGACAAAGAAGAAAACTCGCCCCTAACGAGTAACTTCAATGCCAAGTCTCGGACAGATAATCGCCAACCAGCGTCGATAACAAACGGATGGGCAAAAGCCTCATCCAAGTTGGATCAACTGGGCCGAGTCCGTCACCAACCAAGGGGGTATCCGAGTCCAGTAGGAGGCGATTGGGGCGGAGGCGTTCCGGGAAAACGGAACCGGCAGGCAAAGAGGAAGTCATGGCCTTTGGAATGCAGTATATAGAGCAGTTTGTAGTTGGAAATAGAGTGTAGAGAGAAAAAGTCGCTTGTACGTGTTTGGTTCTCGAAAGTCCAGTTGGTACAATGCGAAGCTGCTCTTAGAGAGAAGAGAGAAGAGAAGGGAGGGGGGAAGAGGAAAAAACTCGGGGGTTAAAATGGGCAGATGAAATTGGCTGCCAATTATGCCAGTTGTCCAGGCACCCATTTTTCTCAGAATAGGGTGCTGGTAGCTGGATCTTTTTTATTAACCAGCTAACTTAATGAGAGGCACAAGCTGTAACTGTTGACTAAATAGGACTGAGTATAATCACAACTGTGAATACATTGAGTATTTCTAGTATCTCTAGTATCTATTCCTGTTATATGTAGCATCTCTCCCTAGCATCTTGTTTCATTTCATCCGGCTTCAAAACAAGACAGCATCATGTCTGATCCGTGCCTAAGGCAACGTTGTGTCTTCTCCAAGGTTCCAGCTTCGGCTTTACCGATCGCACAGCGGGCAAACAAAGGCTCACTGCTGTGTACATCAATGGGCCGGAAGAAAATCCGCCTCGTTGCCTCGTCTATTTCTGTCCCATAATGGCCCTGCATGCGTGTAACCTTTGTAGCCGAATCTCATTTGCCACTTGTAACATGCGAGGACGGCCTCCTTCAGTTTGCTACTATATCTAGCCCAAATGCTGCTCTCATTCCAGATCTTCTTCTCGTCATTCTTTAACCGTACACGGTATAAAGTAAGCTCAGGGCTTTACCAAATACTAGCCGTGAACCGCCTCCATGGACCATGATGATGGTGTTACACAGCGGCCTTTGATGTCCAATACGACCAATGAACCAGAAGCACTTCCAGAGTCTCAATCCTCGAGCCAAGAAAGCGTCACCGAGACGGAAGAGCAAGAAAATGCCACGCAGCAACAATCTTTGTTATCCCCCATAGGAGACGGCACACAGACGCCTCCAAAACCTCACAACTCGAGTCCTGAAAGCGACACCGAAAACACGACAGAACAAGACATCGCCAATGAGAAAAGAACTGCTGACTTTTGGCTCGCCCGTCTCGCCTCAACATGGTGGATCGAGAGCATCACCATCTGCCTCAGCTTCGTCTGCATGGCCGCCCTCGTCTGCATCCTCGCCCTCTTCCAAGACCGGCTCTCCACAGACTGGACCTTCTTCATCAGCCTCAACGCCACCATCGCCATTGCCATAACCGCCGCAAAGGCAACGCTCCTCGCCACCGTGTCGGTCTGCCTCAGCCAGGAGAAATGGAACCGCTTCAGGAACAAGGCCCACCACCTCCAAGATCTCGCCATCATCGACACGGCAAGCCGCGGGCCCCTCGGCGCCATCCAGATGCTCTTCCAGGTCTCGTGGGGGTTTGCGAGCATCAGTGCCGTAGTTGTCATTCTGTCCATCCTCACAGATACTCTGGTGCAGCAGGTGGTGGATCTTGAACCAAGCACAATCTACACTTACCAAGAGGGTTCGGCAACCTTTGGGTATACCTATGGCTTTGACGGGTTGGTACTCGAAGAGGATGCGGATGCGTCTTTGGCGGCCACCATGCCCGCGTCTTCTTTGGTGCCCGGTTCAATGGAATACCGCAACTTGCCCACTATTGCTAATAACGTCAAAAGCGCCACCCTGAGAGGCTTATATCAAACAAGTTGGCCGGCCGCATTCACTTGCTCCTCAAACTGCACCTGGGACGGATACTATCTCACCCTGGGCTTCAGCAGCACTTGCGCCAACGCCATCGAAGAGACTCTAGGGACTTTGGAATGTGATGATGCCGATGGCGAGCCCCTGCCGGGGCCCTGCCGCATGAAGACACCGAGGGGGGGCGTACAGTTCAATTTTGATCCTACCAGTAGTGATGAACCCCTGGGTTTTGTGACTTTAAACTCGAGCAAAGTAAAGTCTAAACCTTTCACGTACCCCGAGCCGGCCGACGAGTCCAGTTTCATCAAAGATACCCATCTCCTCGCAGCTTCCCTCTGGACTTTCCCCATGCCCGATTACTTGGCAGCAGACCTAGCTAGCTTCAAAAAGCAGCTCCTTGAAGGGTCGTTTATAGTTGAGTGCATGCTTGGCATCACCCTATACAACTATTCCAGCATTTCATCGACTTCAAACGTTTTCAACATTGGCACCACCGAGCAAATACCCATCGGCAACTTCAGCGGACTCACGGAATTTGACTATCACGAAATTATCTGGTGGAATGACACTGGCCCAGGTCTGCCGGATATCGACTTGTCCCCACGTTTCCTAGAAGCTCTCGTCACGTTCATGAACTCGGGGGCATTCCCTGGCACATTGTATCCGTACTTCGTCCCTAGCGGCGGGACTTGTCCAGGCGCTACGCTGGCGTTTGGCAACGGCAGTCTGGAAGAAGTCTCCTCCATCTTTGACAGAATCGCAATGAGCCTGACGGACATGGTGCGCCAGGGCAACTCGTCGCAGACGGCACAGGGCAAAACCAGCCAAGCCGTCGTCTTCATCCGCGTGCGCTGGAGGTGGCTCATCCTACCCCTAGCCGTCCACTTCTTGGGAGCGATTGCCCTCGTCGGAACCATAATCGGAAGATCCAGGGACGTGCCTCTATGGAAGGGCTCGGCTCTGGCGGTGCTATATCACTCTGTTGACAAGGATGGGGTCTTGGGAACTCGGGTGAAGAACCTGGATGAGCTGGAAAAGGTCAAGAGCATACAGGTGATGCTGGAAAAGAAGAGTAACATTTCCGATTCGTAGTCCAATGCCATGAAACACGTTGAAGTATCCATATATCTAATCCTCCCATATACCACGTTAAGTAACCAAAAACCGCCGCTATCCCAAAAAAAAGACTATTTTATAACAAAAGAAAAAAGAAAAAAGAGAGAAAGGATAGTCCCTTAAGCGGGAGCCTTCCAGTACTTGGCAGGGGTAAACGGCATCTTTGTCACGACGGCCTGCCTCTTGCGGCCACGGACAACGACATCCACCTCGGTGCCAGCCTTGTGCTGCCCATCCTTGATGTATCCCATGGCAATGTTCTTTCCGAGCGTTGGGCTGGGAACACCGCTGGTGATTGTGCCAATGGTCTGGCCATCCTTCTGAATCTCCGCACCCTCACGAGCAGGAGCGCCCTGGACGACGAAGCCGACACGACGTCTCTCGACGCCGGAGCCGCCCTTGGACTTTGGTGTGAGCTGAGGGAGAATGGTTTCGGCGCCGTGGAAGCCACCCGCCTTGCGTCGCTCAGGAGAGATGATCCAGCTGAGGCCAGCTTCGACGGGAGTGGTGGTGTCGTCCAGATCGTGGCCGTACAAGCACATGCCAGCTTCCAGACGAAGAGAATCACGGGCTCCAAGACCAGCCATCTGGAGACGCTCAGGGCCAGCCATCTTGATGAGAGACTCAACAGCCTTGACGGTGCTCTCCAAAGCAGGATACAGCTTGCCGTTGAAGGAGATTTCGAAGCCATCCTCTCCTGTGTAGCCACCACGGCTAATCAGGACAGGGTGAGTCTTGCCACCATCCGCAAGCTTAAGCTCAGCCTGAACAGTGTTGCCAAAGTAAAACTCCTTGAGGTTGATATCAGTAGCGAGGACCTCGCTCAGAATCTCAGCGGCCTGAGGCCCCTGCAAAGCAACGAGTCCCGATCCGTCCAGTCTCGTCCACTTGACGTCGCCGCCAAACTTGCCCAGCTCCTCATCAATGTACTTGGTGTCCTTTTCAAGACACGCTCCATTGGTCACCACATAAAACTCATCCTCGCCAATCCTCGTAACAATAGTATCGTCAACAATGCCTCCAGTGCCAGGCCACAGGAAAGTCGTCAGCTTGCCACTCATAGGAGCAACATTGCCCCACGACGAAGGCGTAACCTTTTCCAAAAACGCCGCCGCCGCAGGCCCCTTGAAGATGTGCTGAACCATGTGGCTGACATCGAACAGCGATGCGTGGTTCCGTGTAAAGTGGTGAGAGTCCGCCAGAGACAGAGACGAGTACTGGACGGGCATGTGGTAGCCCGCAAAGGGCACCATCTTGGCGCCATTGGCAACGTGGAAGTCGTACAGCGGCGTCTTCTTGAGCGGCTCTCCGCCAGAGGCATTGGAGGCGCATCGGATGCTTCCAGCAGTCGACAGGCGGCCCGCAGAGAGTGAGGCCGAAGCCTTGACGCGGGGCGATGCCCGAGCAATTCTGGCGAAGCTCTTCATCATGGCGCGGCTTCAATTGATGGACGAAAAGCAAAGATAACCAGAAGAAAAAGAACAAGAAATGAGAGGAGATTGTGAGGATGAGATTAAGGGATATTCAAGAGCAAAAGAAAAGAGGAATTGGCAACGGTCGTGAGAGGAAAAGAATAGACGCGAAAATCGCCGAAGCGGCGGTTGTTTGATAAAGTTGAATGGATATCAATTGGGTAATGGCAAGATTATTCGTGACAGTGGGGCGGGTTCGGGTAGCTGCGGATTGCTGCAGTGAGCTGCTAGACAGATAAAAACCCACTCTCCGATATCGAAAGCTGCTAAAAAGTTCTTTTGGGCTCTGTGCTCAATCGTCTGATTTTAAAAGTTGCATCGCTATAACGTTTAACCGAAGACGGGAGCATCATCTCATACCTAATTGCGAACCTATCAAAAACACAGGCCATGAATGGCGGCTGGTTGATCAATGCCATATCATCATAAAGGGCGGTGACTGCTTCAAAATTCTGCGTCTTTATTGTCATCATACACAGTCAGGGCCAGGGTCTGTCTAGCTAATCCCAGGCTTGGCTTGGTAGGTACATGTAGTAGTTATGCCAATTACAATCGATGCTCCAAAATGATGCTGCATCCACGGAGGCATCCAGAAAACAAGAAAACAAAGAATAATAATAATAAAAATAAAAAGTCAACGTCTCCTCCGGTTCTAGTTGGACGTAGTCGCTTCAGCTGCCCAAGACCGATTCCCATGATTAGAAATTTAAAGAGAGTCAATGGCTCTAATTGTTGTCCTCAAAGCTGTACTTGAGCCAGCCTCCCAGGGCACGCAGACTCTCCCACCGAACATTTTCGTCGTCGGATGCCATGAGCTCCATAATCCGTCTCTTTAAGCCAATCTTCTCGAGCTGTGATCGCTTCTCGGGAACTTCCTTGACGAGGCATCCAATGTCGTTGCATGCAATAGCCAAGACCTGCTTGTCATTGTCCCAGGGCTTCTGCATAATCTCGGCCAGCTTGCGAGGCACTTCGCCGTTTTGATGCTCAAGGATTTTCCGTGCGTTCTCTGCCCAGAAGATGGTGTTGCGGTGGGGTGGCGACCAGCGGAGGTGACCTGAGTGGACTTCGGCCAGGTACTCGTCAAACGTAGTTTTCGTCTTGGTGTATTCTTCGAGCAGTTCCTTGAGGCTTTGCAGGTCCTCCAGCAAGTCAGGATCGGTAAGATGGCGACCACTGAGATTGTCTAGCAATGCGGGCAGACGGGCGAGCACAGCAGTAGGCAGGAGCGTTCTCTGGTTCTTCTCCAGCAGGTTGTAAAGAGTGGCCAGAATCAACCGGGTCGTCTTCTCTTTGGGCGAGAGTCGGAGAAGGTGAGTGTACAAGAGAATGATGTCGTATTCGCTATAGCATGGTTAGTTGGGAACATCAAGGGCTAGACATGGCACGCAAAACCACTCACTCGTTTAGCTCATCTCCGATTTGTTCTGACTCAAAGCTCATCTGCCACAAGACCATGAGAACATGATACAGTAGCTGTAAGCCAACGCCTCCATTCAGAGAGCCCTCGAGGGTGCGCGTGCTCGCAGTGCCGCTCCAGAGACTAGCAGATGAGTCGCCACCATTGCCAACACCGGCAGCTGCTCGAAGAATGTTGACCAAGGGCGTGACGGTGTCGCTGCGCTGCTTCCAAAAGTGTTCTCGCGAGACATGTCCGAATAGCAAGGATGAGTACTCCTTCACGGCGAAATCCTGTAAGCCAGCGTCGGAGCTCTGAGCCAGGCCGGACAAGTAGGTGAAGATGAGGGGCAGGGCAAGGACGGTGGGCTTGGAATCATCTTGCGCCAGAGCCATAAGGTTCGACAAGGCGTGTGCGGTAAGGAGCGGGATGGGGTCCTCGTTGGAGTGAGCGCGGAACAGCGGCAAAAAGTGCTGGTATGGCTCAGGGGACTTGAGGAGAGCCTTGGCGAGGGATGGCACAGCTATGTCGCAACCAGAATATCGTCAGCAATAGATTGAAAGCGATGATGCAAAGAAAAGAGCAGTATAATTCAATGATGAGAATGATATATTGGCAGTAGCAGCACACAAGACTTGTATGGCTGGACTGGTGCCACTTGTTGGGTGTTGTAATGCTGTTTGATGTTTTGATGTTGATATGCAAGTCGAAAGGCCCGACTTACCATCAAGCAAATCAGCCAGCAGCACCAAGATGTACTGGACGAGGCTGGTATTCTTTCCTGCCTTTTCCAAGACGCTGGGGCTGCCGTTGCCGCCGACAAACAGCAGCCGATATCCGTCGAGGTCTGCGCTCACAATCTCCTTCCTCTGCTCGGGCCTTTTAGCTTTGTCGACGGCGCGGATCTTTGCGAGCTGCTCCTCGGTGAGGCTGCCAGCTCTAACGGCTCCATCCCAGGGGATCGGGCGGTGGCGGATGTTGTTTTGCAGAGAGGCCAGGTAGGTTGGCCCATCGAGAGACATGATGGCGATGGGAGAGCGATTCTGAATTCGAGGAGGGGGAGATGGATGGATGTCGGCGAGGCGAGGCGAGGCGAGGCGAGACGAGGCGAGACGAGGCTGTGACGCGCGGAGGTAACCGTTATATGGACAAAGGAGCGTGAGAAATCAGAGGCCGATACGAGGAGATGGAGATGTATGGAGAGGCTGAGAGAGAAGAGAAACCAATTGGAGAGACGATGGCCGCCTACCAGCTTGCAGCAGGCTGTGCGAGGCTGAAGAGCAGAAGTCGAATTAGGTGAACCGGAGAGAGTGTCACTGTCCTGTCGCAGCTCAGCTGTGGAAGCTTTGCTCTGCGCCAGCCATGATGTTGCACCCCCACCTTTTTAAGACGGGTTTATCCGGCGTTCGGCCATAGATCAGGGACCGTGCTTGTACTTGTATTTTCAATGTAAAGCAGCAGCCACAAGCTGGACAAGCCACCCCACCAGCCACCTTTGTGCGGTGAGGGGCTTTTCTCACCACAAGAAAGGCCTCGATGAGGGGGAAATTAATTGAAAGAGACTGAGTGACCTTGTAAGAGCTTCTCTTCACATGTACGAAATATACTTGCTTCTTTTGCCCGTATAGATGGATTCTTTCTTCATCAATAAGACCCAATTCATCCCTTCTCCATGTATAAACCCACTCAGAATGGAACAAAAAAAAGCCAATGCGCCGCTTTTTCTCTCTTCTACTCCGTAGGTACTCACGCTCCGGAGCACTTTGTAGGCTCCGAAATGGCTCGTCGTGCCTTTAAAAACCGGCGCCCTGCACGCTTAATGGGAGCGAGAAACCTTTCCAATCAACTCCCTCGTAATCCTCCGTAGCGCAAAACCCTTTGTTCTCCCTTTTGTTTTCTTCAGTCTTTCCTTCTTTTTTCCCTCTTCTTATCCGCCACTCAAGCAAACATCGTCCAGTCCAGACATGCAGTTAGTGACTAATGCATCCTCCCAAAGCGCACGAGGCGGTCGACATGCAGCTGTGTCCCCATAAGTATTGTAGGTAACTAGTTCTGCGTCTCTTCCGGATTGTCCAGCACGCCAGGCTGGAATAAGAAGTGTGGGAAGACAGTCGATCAAGCCCAGTCAATCAGAGCAATCGGCGCAAACAAGGTCAGCCCGGCCGTGGCCCCAGGTCGCTTCGCCTGGCCAGCCCATCAGAAGCTGCCAACAAAGGCGCCCACCATCGATACATGCTCGTACTTGATCCTGGCCTGACTTGTGTGTCTTGATGTCTCCTCCTCCGTATCCCAAGAGCCTGTCCGCATCCATGTCTGTCCATCCATGTTTCTTGAATCTTGAAAAGTCTGATGCCAGCTCATCCAATCTCCAATCTCCCCCGCTCTGGGCATCTGGCACCCCGTGCTTCGTAGGGCCAACCTGAGCCTGTCGACGATCACTAGGTATTACACTACAAAGAAACAAAAGACAAAAGACAGAAGAGCAACACCCTTGAACTGCAGCTACTGGAGCGCCTCATTCTCGATCCGGCATCTCCAGATACCCTGTAGGATTTCCCATCCACCTCACTCTTCTTCTTCTCGTGACCGCCAACCGCCACTGTACTGTACTCGTAAGACGCCAATGGAGAATCATCACAAGTCAGATTCCGGCCCGGACCCTTGCTGCATCTTGCATCTTGCCACTTCTAGTCAGGGGTTCTAGATTCTTTTCTTTCTCATCGTGTCTTTGGTGTGTCTCTCTTTTACTTTCTACAGTACGGGTAGGTTAGTCGACTCGTACTTGGAGTCTATCTGTCTGTCTGCCTCCGCTCCGACTTTTGGGAAACCCACGGCCCCCCCATGTCAGGGTACTCCTCACACCAACAAGCAAAGTTGCCCGTAGTGTAGCCGCTTGTACATGCTCGTGTCTGTACTGCGCGAGACCAAAGAAATGGCACTTTTGCTTCACCGCGGCTTGCGGGCCGTTTAGACGGTGTCTGTCAGAGAGCTCAAGGGGTGTGTGTGTGGGTGGGTGACATTGTTGGTTCAAGAGCCCAGACTCGACCAAGTAATACAGACGGGTTGAGAGGCGTGCGCAAGTACAAGTAACTAAAAAGACAAAAGACCGAGAGGGTGTGCAGCAAGTACCGCATACGAAGCGCATCATGGATCTTTTTTTTTTTTCAGAGTCGGACGAAATAGGAGGGGCTGGGATTTTCCTGCGTCCAAGTGGGAGGAGGTTGGGGATTGTTCGAGCTCTGCAGCCGATAAAAGTCATCGTGCAGCGCCGAGACCGCCAGCTGCGCGCTCCGATTCTTCTTTCTCCCAAGTCTCCTTTTTTTGACTTTGGCCTTATGCAAGGTTGAAAAAACGGCGTCGTCACTCAAACGGCATTGATTTCTCTTTTTTTTTTTCCCTCCCTTGCCTCGCTCGTGGCTTGACATTGTGAGACTTGGGGACTTGACCTGTGACATTTCGGGCCAGACGCCAGCCAAGCCAAGCCAGCCTCGCTCAGAAACTCACCGCACTCATCCGAACAAAACAAAACAAAACCCCTTGTCCGCTTGAGCTTCGCGAGAGGGAATCGTCGCCATGCGCTCCATCGCCCGCCCAGCGTCCGCGCTGCTGGCCGCCGCAGGCATCGTGGCCGCCGGTCCGTATCCCAGAGGCCCCGACAACGCCTACGCCTATCTGCTGCAGCGCGACACCTGTGATGGCACGCCCTGCGGCTCCGACAGCCAGTACTGCTGCGACAGCACCGAGCAGTGCACGACGCTGAGCGGCAACGTCGCCACCTGCCTGGGCGGATACGGCGCATACACAAGCACCTGGACCGAGACGCGCACCTTCACCACCACCTACTACACCCACTGGGGCGCCCGGTGCCGTCGCCCACCGCCCGGCATCGACTGCGTGCCCCAGGACGACTCGCAGTCGCCCTGCGGTCCAATCTGCTGTGCCGGATGGCAGTCGTGCGCCTTCCAGGGCCAGTGCTCGTCCAGGCCTGGATACGCCGAGCCGACGCCCATTGTCGTCGTCACCAACGGCCACACCACCACGCAGTACTCGGCTCCCTACCGAGTCACTGGGACCACGACCATCACCACCCAGGTCGTGCAGACGGGCACCGGCACGGCCACCGAGACCGGCGCGGAGGCCACTGAGACGGGCGACGGCGAGGCCATTGGCGCCGACGGCAACAAGGGAACCAACGGCGGCGGCCTGAGCCCCGGCGCCATTGCCGGCATCGTCATCGGAACGCTGGCCGGCGTGGCCCTCCTGCTTCTGCTCTGCTTCTGCTGCATCGCCCGCGGTCTCTGGGCTGCTCTCTGCGGCCGCCGCCGCTCTGGCGACGACAGCGTGCGCGAGGAGGTCATTGAGGAGCGCTACTCAAAGAGCGGCAGCCGCGCCGCCTCCGCCTCGGCTCACTCTCGTCGCGATCGCCATGGCACTTGGTTCGGAGGCGGCAGCAGCCGGCAGGGAACGTCGACGGTGGTGACGGATCGCCGTGAGAAGCGCAAGAGCAGCGCCGGCTGCTGGACGTGGCTTGGAATCGGAGCCGTCGCCGCCACGCTCTTCACTCTGCTTAACCTCAAGAAGGATAAGCGGCCAAACTCTCGCAAGACGCCTTCGCGGTACAGCGACTCTTACTACAGCTACACCGACTACACCAGCAGCAACAGTAAGTTTTTCATCTCTTCACCTGAAACCGAACTGAAATGTCCATATTCATGTCCGTCTTTACTAACTGCTCTTCCTTGTTACAGCCAACAGCTCTGGCACTGGTCAACGATCGCGCCAACGATCGCGCAGCCGCCGCAGCAGATCCAGCCGTGGCGGCCGATCACCGCAATACAGCAGGGCGCCCAAGCGGTAAATTGGTCACGCTTCAACGGCGCTGCTTGAACGTTGCGCTGCTCATGGGCGGTATCACGACGATTCCTTCACTGTGAGCATATTCACAAGGGCACCCATGCTTTGTGGGACTGACCCTCTCTACCTTTACGTCATTAATTCTTGCTCCCAGCCCTTTTTTTCCCCTCCCCCCCTACCCTACTACATTTACAATGGTTACATTTGGCGTTGACGGCGCGGAAGGGGGCGGCCTGCAGTATGCGTCCTCCCCCAACTGGTTTTTTTTCTTATCTTTCCTTTACTATCTTATCGAGTTTGGCTTTTTTTTTTAACGTGCAATATGTTTTGAAATGAAGGGATGAGAGACATGAGGGGGGGTTAAGACATGACGAAGCATGAAAAGGTACATACTACGAAAGACCAAAGACGAAAATGAAAAAAATGAGACTACGCTGCAAGACATGAATAGTTGTGTGTATATGTGAAGATGAAGATGAAGCATATGATGAAGAGTAACGGGTGTATATGAAAGTTGAGCTTGGTGGCAATTCATATAGGATGGCGATGTTGAATGTGATGAGTCTAGGAGGAGTTTGTCCTCAACACAGCCAGTTTTACATAGTGACTGAAATATTCACATTAAGTACTCCGTAGTAGATGAGACTTTAAAGACTTTTTAACCCTCTCCCCCACGACTCAATTTTTGAAAACTTTGACGCCCAAGATTCACACTTCATTCTCTTTCGCCGCCAAGGACAATCTTTCATTCCCAAGTTTCGTAGTACGGCGTAGGACGCATCATACATACATAGTAGTCTACAGAGAAGAAGAAGAAAAAAAGAGGTGGTCATCGCTTTTCACTTTACTTTTTAATGTATTTTTTGTAAAAAGAGTAGCCCCGTTGCTACGTGACATGCAATGATGAACCTTCGCCACTCCGGAGTCCCAGAAACGCAAAAGAAACAGAGATCCTTGTCCGGTACATTTAAGCCTCCTCAACAACGTTGCCCTTCTCGGAAACGTACAGACCGTCCAAGAACTAGATTGAGACAAAAGTTAGCACAAGTCCATTATAGAGATACGAGTAAGGTGAAGAGATTTTTGGGGCATGATTGTGGAAGCGTTGTTTCGTTCCGCCCCCAACAATCGTTCAAATTGTATAAGATGTAGGTCGTACCTTTCGGATATCCTTGTTGCGCACCCGGCAGATCTGCTGGATATCTGCGGCGCTCTGGGAAACGTTCTCGAGTGAGTTGCCGCTCAGGATGAGCTCATCCTTCTGGGCCTTGGAGATCTCAACATCGACACCCTCGTGCATGGTAACCCGTCGGACAATCTTCTCGCCGATGAAGTTTCGGATCTCGACCTCGAACAGACCAGTCTCCTTGTTCTTGTCCAGGTTGACGTTGATGGGAAAATGGGCGTAGACGTATCGCATCTTGTACTTGAATCCCTTGGTGACACCAGTGATCAAGTTCTCGATGATGGAGCGGACGGTACGGAGGGTGGCGACATTTTTACGGTTGCCGTGGTGGATCTCGATGGAGATGGTGTTCTTCTTGGGGTGGCCGAAGTTGACAGCCAAGTGACCGAGGTTCTTGGTGAGCTTGCCTGTAATCCTCCCATGTCAGAATTTCCCATTCGTTTTTTGCCAATTTGCCTCGAAATCTGCCGTCCAAGAGTGTTGCGTCTTGACGAGCGATTTGCGGATGGTGATTTCGTACCTCGGGGACCCTCAACGGTGACGATACGGGTCTTGATGTTGACCTTGACTATTCGCAGAAAAAAAAATCAAATGTCAGCTTCGTCTTCCTCAGAGAGTGCGTGTTTCCAAGCCGGCAAGCAGATTTTCGATCGTGTTTCCCCTCCCATTGTCCCAGTCCAATCCCTAATCTCCAACAACAGAGATGTAGTTCCATCTCTTCCCTTCCATCGTCATCAAAGACACATTTTCCTCCAGCGCAATCGATCGAATCTGCAGGGTCGAAATCCAAAAAAAAAAAAAGGAAAGTGGTGAAACGTACCGCCCTCTGGAATTTCCAGGATCTCCTGAGAGTGAATGTACCTCATGGCTGCTGTGACGTTGGGGGTTGGTCGGGGCGTTGAGGGTATCTGGAGTCGTCCGTTCCGCGATCACGAATTGTTTGGCGAAATCGTGTGGGCAGGAAAAGTTCTAGGGCTCGCTCCACGTGAGCGCAAAGACTTGTGCAGCCGAATTTGAGCCGTGGGGGCATGAGGTGGGGCAAGAGAATTCGGCAACGAAGAGAGGTGTGACATGGCACGTGATTGACAGAGTACGGTAGACAAAGAAGAAGAAAAAAGGGACCCCACAGCAGGCTTGCTGACTTAGCAACCGGACCAAGCCAAGTGGGATGTTGATACGACGACAACAGAAGAAGAGGCCAAGCCACAGCCAATAGGTGTAGATTCCACAGCATGCAGTGGGTAGTGGATGAATGGCCCAATTGATGGTGAAGGATAACAGCCTCTCTCTAGCTGTTGGCTGGTCTAATCAAGCAGATCCAATAATGAAAACTGAGGTTAAAAAAACAAAACGATAATACAACTCTTTTACACTTGACATGCATTAACCGTTCTGCTGCACCGAGAAACATCTGGCTGCATCCCCTGTCCCTTGGACACCCATGGTACTCTCTACATGTTGCATCAGCCACTGCCACACCACAACCCAAGTACTCTGTACCTCTCCGGCCCATGACTTTCCCCAGCCAGCTCTCCACCAAAGCTCTGTCCTCCCAAACATCGTCCCCCACTAGCCAGAAACGTACGTCAGCGCAGCCGCCAGCCTCGCAACCTGAACGCGACAACGTTGAACCGCAGCGGCGCATTTTGGCTCTTGCGGCATCGCCAGTTGTGAAGCTCAATTTCAATTGCCTGGCACCCGCCGACTTGATTGGCCTCGGACCTGCGTCTCCCGTCGAGCCGAATTCGGACCCGAAACAACGAGCCATTATACGGGCATATCGAGAACAGATTACGCATAGGGGAGTGACATTTGCGGGACAAGAGGGAACAACAAGAGAAGAGAAGAGAAGAGAGCGGGTACAACGAAGAAGAAGAAGAAGAAGAAGAGTAGAGTAGAATACAACATACTCTCTCTCTCACACAACATAAACAACACACACAACACAGCACAGCACAGCAAGGGAGACCGCCGCCACCATGTCCATCTTCTTCTCAACCCCCGTCGACATAGACATCGTCCTCGACGATCCAGATGACCGCACCATGGTCGACGTCAAGCTCGACAAGAACCGCCGCGAAAAGGCGCCCCTGTACATGGACGGCGAGTCCGTCAAGGGCGCCGTCACGGTGCGGCCCAAGGACGGCAAACGCCTCGAGCACACGGGCATCAAGGTCCAGTTCATCGGCACCATAGGTACGCAGCTTGACTACTATGACCAGAATCCCGGCCGGTCCTCCTCCTCCTCCTCATCATCATCATCACCATCCTCCCTTGCCGGCCTGCTCTGGACTGCGCCCGCCATCCGCTTGGGGCTTCAGCGGCGCCGACTCCTTACTGACGGGCTGGTAGAAATGTTCTTTGACCGCGGCAACCACTACGAGTTCCTCTCGCTCAACCAGGAGCTCGCCGCGCCGGGGGAGCTGCAGCACCCGCAGACGTTCGACTTCAACTTCAAAAACGTCGAGAAGCAGTACGAGTCGTACAACGGCATCAACGTCAAGCTGCGCTACTTTGTCCGCGTCACCGTCTCGCGCCGCATGGCCGACGTGATCCGCGAAAAGGACATTTGGGTCTACAGCTACCGCATCCCCCCGGAGATGAACAGCAGCATCAAGATGGACGTCGGCATCGAGGACTGCCTCCACATCGAGTTCGAGTACAGCAAGAGCAAGTACCACCTCAAGGACGTCATCGTCGGCCGCATCTACTTTTTACTCGTCCGCCTCAAGATCAAGCACATGGAGCTGTCCATCATCCGGCGAGAGACGACGGGCGCCGCGCCCAACCAGTACAACGAGAGCGAGACACTGGTGCGCTTTGAGATTATGGACGGCTCCCCCTCAAGAGGCGAGACCATTCCCATCCGACTCTTCCTCGGCGGCTTTGACCTGACGCCCACCTTCCGTGACGTGAATAAGAAGTTCTCTACGCGGTACTATCTCAGTCTCGTTCTCATTGACGAAGGCAAGTCTACACAGAAACCCTCCCACCCCCCACAATCCCCATCAATATTATACTAATATTCCCTTCCGCTGCGTTGTAGACGCCCGACGATACTTTAAACAGTCGGAAATTATCCTCTACCGCCAGGCCCCCGACGCTCCCGCCATCCAAGCAGGAATCCAGAGCGTACCTCCTCCCCCGGAGAACAAAATGGCCGCTGTCCAGGCATGAAGTTGGAGAGAAGGAAAGCTCATCCTTGACCCCCTCAAAATAAAGAACCCATGGGCCAACTTCTTTTTGAGTTTTTGTAGCGACAGCAAACTTTCCCATTCTATTTTGTTTTCCATTTCTAGCATAGGGGGGGGGGTTATTAAACTAACGTGGCGTTAACGGGAGATTACGAGTGTTGTGTGTGTGTGCGAGTGTGGTTTTTTGTACGAAAATGTGTTGTCGTAGATAATATATAGGTACATATATTTATAACGATTATCCCGGTCTTGGAAGAAAGTTGAATGAAAGAGAGCAAGAGAGAATAGGAATGGGTAAACCGAACAATTGGCTCTAGCAATGAAGCAAGAGACAACTCCGAGCTGGCTTCCAGCCCAGAGCCCTATTAACTGAATTTACAATTGCCTGATACTACGTAACCTTCTGATTTCATCTCTCCACCTAGTTATATCAGTACAAGTCTGTTCCCATCAATAGCAATCGCAGGCAACATTCACAGCTATAGTTTGTTTGGCTGCTTCAGTCAGTTCCCTCGGCTTTCCAGATCAAGGTCAGTCTATATCATCGGGCGGTATTAGTTATGCATAGCAGTCAGGGCAATGGCCTACAGTCAGCTTTAACAGCGTGGCTATGATTCCGGTCTTTACGAACCTCGGATCTAGGATAGCTACCCCTAGATATGAACTATCATGTCAAAACAACTAGAATCATGCGTTTTCCCCTATTGTATATCAAGACTTTAATAAGCACTATTACGCAATTGATGTGATTTTTCGAGCTTTAAGGATTGGTTTTGTTGAAAGGGTATAGAACAAGTCTATTTACATGCTCAATTTATACAGAGACTGTGCTCTTTTAGAAATATGAATACTAGACTCATATCCAAAACATCCATGCTTTCTTAGACATCAATAAATCAAATCCCAGAACCTGACCAATATGAAGAATATCTTGTCTTTGTTCGTTCTATCCGGCCTTGCGGCACGCAGCTACACCGATCCTCGACAACACTCAAGGGTCTTCTCCCTGGTGGGAAGAGAATGATTCGAAAAGGTTCACTTTGGCGTCACGCAACTCCCAACGATATCCGAGTAGCGATGAAGGAATCCAATGCAATGTGTACTCGGACACGGGCTGCGGCAACTTCGTGGCTGGGGTTCAGGCCAATCCGCCAGGCTGTTAGAGATGCAGCCAGTATCAACTCTTGGCTTTGTTTTACCTCGACGTAGTGTCACAATCCGTCTAGATTAGCTGGATATATACAAGTTGCCTTCTTTACACTTGTTGAAAAAGCTTGAATCGCCAATCATCATGGTAACAAGACTGGAATTTGATCCATGTGGCCCTTTCTTCTCTCATTTCATCTCCTCCAAAAGTGAAGAGGGTACAAGTATTAATCTACATGCAAAACATTTTTTCTGGTTGCGTTTTTTTTTCGTCCAATATTGATTCATCCATGCCTCTTCTCTCGCCGTAACAATTTCTTCCCCATTTCCCCACCAAACCCAGCCAAATCACGCAATATCCATTACATCGCCCGCCTCGAATCCAAACTGATTATTCTGGATCGCGGCAATCCGATCCAGCTCATCCTGGTACTGCTTCCTGATATCCGCCAGCGTAACAACCTTTCTCTTGGCTTCCTTGCCCCCCTCGGGAACGCCTTCATCGAAAATCCATGCCTGCTTGGCATCCACACAGCTGAGCGCGTTGATGAGCAGCAGGTACTGCTTCGTGACGGGCGTGTCGAGCACGTCTTCTCCCGTAATCTGATCTCCCTCCCCGGCCAGTCTCAGCTTTTGGATCTTGTCGAGAATGACAGACGCCGCGCCCCGGTAGTTGTTGTGCTTGGTCCTCCACGAGTACAGGACCTGGTGGTACGGGAACGCATGCATCACGTCCATGATGGTCTTGCATCTTAGTGCGAGGATGTCATCGACCTCTTGCTGCATTCCAGGGAACGGTAATGTCACTAGCTCAGAGTTGTGATACGTCTCGCACATCTTATCCACGAGTTTCCGCAGGTTGTAATGCCTCAAGGCTTCGTCCTTCATCGACAGCAGTGTTGTGTGGGCCAGCTCAAACTGGGAGGTGGCCAGCGCCGCATTGAATAGGCGGCTCAGCATGTCCGTCTTGATGCTGGCATTCTCCGGCTTGGACCCGGTGAACTGGACAGATAACCGAGCAAAGTCAACCACGTAAGAGTACGCTCTCTGCTTTTCAAACAGGGCGACAATGTGTGAGTAGTACTGAGCCATTCCGCTGTTGAACAGATTCCACTCCGTGTCGTCAAGCAGACCACTGCTATGGCGCTCGAGCTCAACTGTTTCGCTTCCTATGGCCAATGTTAGCGTAGGCTCGTTGAACAAACATACCATCCTTGACTTACCCATTCCCACAGCTGCCTTCTTGAAGTTGATGGATGCCGACTCATAGTCTCTCAGCGCCAGCAATACCCTTCCGTAAATGTAAATCGAAAAGGGATTTTGGTCGCAAAAAGGCTCAAGATCCAGAGCCAGATCCGCTCTGTCACGCTTGATAAGGGAGCACTGGATGAGCGATGGGGATACCTCAATGTCTCCATTGGGAGAACAGAGATTGGTAACGAGATCAGTGATGCTAATGGCAAGTGGTTCGCCCGCCAGGCCCTGCAAGCCCAGTAAATGGCCGACATTGGCCTCCAAGGCAGTCACCACTTGGACGTCTTCTCCCCTCTTTGTTAGAGAGGATAAGCTGTGCTCGGGTAGCGGAATGGCCAGTTCGGTCTGTGATAGCCACTTGAGAAGCTCCAGCCTCCTCAATGTCGCAATGAGCTGCCGGAAGACGGTTCCGACATCTATCCTGTGGTGGAGGGCGTCTTCTTCATTGTCGAATTCAAACTCCATGTGGACTAGGAGGATGAGCTGACTGAAGCATACTTTCCACTGGAGAGATATGTTTTCTTGGGCCGCCGTCATGACAAGCTTCCTACCAAACTCCGTCAGGGGATGATTAGGGCTTCGAATCTTATCATCTAGCGGAGTGACGAGGAGACCCAGCACTTTTCGGTAGAGCTCATTGGTCACAGCTGCAAAATTGGTCTCCAGCGTGTCGACCACTTGCTGAGCATCCTCGTCCGTGATGCCTCTCCAAAAGCCAGCTTTATCTGAGAAATACTGTATCCGCTCAAGATCTGTCTTGGTAGATTCTCCAAACAGCTCAGGCCGTAGTGCGGCATTGCAAAGTTGCATCAGGCTGTCCGGGAATCCTTCCACGAGCGTCAGTCCGGCACCGATCAGATCTGCTTGTCGCGCAGACCCTTGATCAGGCGTAGCTAGATTGTGGTAGACTCGCTCCAAGTGACTGCATTCCCGAACGGAAGAGATGAGATCCGCACAAACCACCCAAACCATGTCGGCATCGGCATCAATTACCATGCCGATGGCTTCCCCTCGCTGCTTATCAAGCTCATTCAGCAACCGGTAGAATCTCCTCCACTGTGTCTCGCTTGACGATCGAAACTGTTCATAATCCATCTCGCCCGATGACGCGCGATCCAGAGAGGCAGTTGAGCCCAAGACTGAGCAGATGGACTCGGCCAATGGGCGACCCTTGGTATTCTCCTTGGGAGCACCTAACCCGCGCTCATATATGGCCAGCGCCGCTTCCAACGTCGCCTTGGTGAATCTCCCCGGTTGCAAAATCATCTGTAGCCACTTCTCCGTAACATCGGTAGGGTCACAGGGGCCAGACGTTTGTACATCGAGACTCCGCGGTTCGAAATACACACCCTCCCAGCCATCCTCCCATGACTGCGCCATATTCTCTGGATCCAGCACCAGACGCTGCACTCGGTACGTCATGTTGTTTTTCCACAACGTCCACAGGCTATGGCCTTCCTTTGTTGAAGCCAGCGCGAAATCTGCTAGTGTCCAAATATCTGAAGATGATGGAGTGATTGGGATTAATGTGCATTTAGAAAAGATGTCTTCAATGACCACGTTGTGGGCATCCTTGGCAGTCATCTTCCAGATCTTAAACTCTCCAGGACCAATAGGGGAATACGTTGCGCAGATTCTCTGGCCCGGAGTTCGGCCAACAACCCGGGTGAGATTGAACTGCGCCGGATCAATCTGCCACTTGCCAATATCTTGGGGAGCCCTCTCAACGTTCAACATGTCGATTGTCTGCAGGATCTGCCCGTCATTGGCATTCCAGACACGGATTCGGTGGTCGAGGCAAACGGTGACGGCAAACAGGCAGTTGTCGAGCCCAAAGTCGGTGATTTCAATGGATGTCGCAGTGCTGTATTCCATGTTGGCTTTTCCGTACTTGATTGTGTGCTTGCCCTGGAACGGCAAGAGACTTCGTAGATTCTGCGCCCATCCTTGCACATTGAAGAAGGATTCCTTCCACAACGTAGTAGATGCTAGTCAAAATAGTTAGGCACATGTAAAAAAAATGGCAAATTAAACCATCTTTTATAGGCGTTTCCCTCTCCAACTTACCGTCATCTCCCTTTTGCTTGTCAAACCGAATCATGCCGCCATCATTGACCGTAACAAGAAGCGTATTCGCCGACACAGCCACCATTCGGTGAGGATACTTGAAGCTGAGGCCAGCCGGAGACTGCACCTTGCAGATGTCGGGCAGTCCAGCGTCGACGGCGCCTCTCCTCTTGAAGAGATCCGGCCGCAGAGTAAACGTGTATAGGTAGCAGGCCTGGTCCAGCACATGCACGCACAACGCATCGTGCTCCTCCGGGTCCGAAAACACAACGCACCCCTGCTGAACGGGCACCGTGAAGTGAAAGTTGATAATCAGAGACGCATCGGCCGCCTTGTCCTTCTTGCTAACGTCCACGGCCCGGATGCTCAGCAGCGTGCCGTCCTCCAGGACCCTCCACAAAAAGTTTTTGGGCGAATCGTGCCATTTCCGACGGTATATCGACGCCGCAGTCGCCAGGTTCTTGAGCCGGAACGTCGTCTCGTCCTCGGCATCGTACGACAGCTTGGGGCGGCCTCTGCTGCCCGAGCCCGAGGGCACTCGAATGGTCACGACAGACGACGGGGAGGGAGGTTCGAGGTTCAAGCGGGTCTCTTTGAAGAGATACTGAATCTCACCCGAATCCATCTCGCCTCCCTGAAGCGCATGCGGCGTGCACTTTGTAGATTGAGGGGATGGCGGTGCTGTGGCTGGCGCAAGTTGCTTCGTTTTTGGTGATGCTTCAGAGTCGGTCGCGTTGCTTTGCATTTGCAGGGCAGAATTTCTGTTTCGACTTTGACGTCGCGCTGCGCTAGCCCGATTGGGAAACCAGCTTGGCTACAACAAACATGCAGAGCATTTGCTCTCTACTTTGTATTATGGCATGGAATTGCATGGAATTGAAACTGCAAAACAAGATGAACACTAGAATCAGTGGGAGATATACCGAGCTTGTATACATTATGGTACGTTAATTGATCATCATCTATACTCTTGCGTCCATGCATCGTGCATCAAGCATCTATCCATCTCCCTCCCATGTATCATTCATTCCCCGGGCAAACATGTAAGAAGAAACAAACAGCCATTCATCCATAAAGAAAACGCCAAAAAGGTCCATAAAACCTCTCCCAAATGACTCCGATTTTTTTTTCATTTCTCATGCAAATGCAACATTTCTCCATTACTCAGTCCTTCTCCTTCTCCTTGTCCAAATCCTTTGGCGGAGGGTCGCCAATACCGTCCTCGCGAATGGCAAAGAGCGCGTCGCTCTCTGGCAGACAAGGACTGTCGTAAATCTTGGCAATTCGAGTCTCGCCACGCCCTTTCTTCAAGCTGATCCGCGTCGTACTGGCATGGGCAATGATATTACCACCAATAGGCTTCTTCGGATCAGGATTGAACATGGCGCTGGGTCCGCCATCTACCTGCGCAACAACTTGGTTGGTGATGACCACGGCAATGCCAAACTCGTCCGCAAGCCGCTGCAAGGTCCTCATGAATCTGGCCAGATGGGTCTGACGGCTCGACAGCTCGCCTCGCCCGGTAAAGTCTGTTCGATAGAGTGAAGTAGCGCTGTCGACGATGAGTAGCGAGAATCTCGTCTCGCACATCATGGCCGCTGCCTGATTCAACAGCTGAAGCTGGTGATCTGAGTTGTATGCTCTCGCGTATGCAACATTATCCAATACTTCTTCTCCCGACAGACCGAATCGGTTGGCAACGGCTAGCAATCGGACGGGTCGAAAGGTGCCCTCTGTATCAATGTACAGACATTTGCCCTCACCACCACCCAGGTCGAAAGGCAGCTGGCAGGTCACAGCGAGGGTGTGACAAATCTGGCTTTTTCCTGTTCTAAACTCTCCAAACAGCTCAGTAACAGACCCAGTCTCGATACCTCCCGCCAAAAGCGTGTCCAGGCTTTTAGACCCGGTTGTGATGGAGATGAGTTCACTGCGTCGCTGGTGCATTTCAGTCGCCGTTGTAAACCCCATGGGCACAAGTTTCGACGCTTTGAATACAGGTCAGATTTTCCCGTCATGCCTCAAAGACACAGAACACAGTTCGACATACCCTCGGCCAAAATCTTGGTCGCCTTTTGCTCTGAGATGCCCTTGATCTGCTCCAAGACCCTGCGCGGGGTATAAGCCACCGACTCGACCGTGTTAAACCCGCCTTCAACAATTGTTTGGATATCACGCTTTGTCAATCCGGCAACTCCCTATGGAATGAAATCGTCAGCACCGTCCGAGCCTCGTCTATCCAGCACCCATCATCAGTCATACCTCCAAAGCAGACAGCGGCGTGGGCGCACCAGGGCCAGTCATGCCCCCCTCGTCGCCCGCCTGGTTCTCCTCATCGTATTCTTCGCTCATCTTGTCTGCCAAAAACCAATCGATTTGTCCACACAAAGAAACAAGAGATAGAAACCACGCTATGCAGAGGATTTTTAAAGGCTCAGCAGCCACAATTAGGCAGAACTGAGGCAAATGAGACGAGGTATGTTGACAGCCAAGGCGCGGGTCGACGCGTCGAGTCAGGCTAGCAAAGGGATAATTTGACGCCAGATCACGTGACATCACTCTTGATTTCTAATTGAAGGCTGTGGGGAGAGAGAACAGGCATCCATGACACATTTACATTTACATTCACATTTCACATGGGTCATGATTTGGTTTAATACGAAAAAGAGTGTATTATTGCAGTTATTGCTCTATATGCTAGTTACCAAAAGAAAACCAGTTCCGAAAAAAAAAAGTGCAGAACTTTGAAATTATCCGTTGATCCCAAAATCCCCCCCCAACTCCCATTGATGCAATCGAGAAAGGCAGACAGCAAAGCTAATCCCAAGGGTAGATTGTAATAGCAGTATTACATTGTGAGGTGTAGTGTCTTTTTCCGAGAAGTGAAATGGTTTAGTGGATGAAGATGCGGTGGGCCTCGTGCCTCTTCGCCTTGGGGACGGTGATGCTCAGGATGCCGTCCTGGAAACTAGCACTGACGGCCTCGTGCTCAACCAGGGTAGGGAAGTGGAAGCTGCGCGAGAACTCGCCAATGCTGCGCTCGGTGAGCCAGTACTTGGCCTTGTCGGCGGGCTGTTGGGGAGTCTTGGTCTCGGGCTTCTTCTCCTCTTCGGTGGTCACGACTTCATAGCCCGACTCGCGCTCGCTGGCCTCGTCTTCGTCCTCAACAGTCGCCTGGTGCGAGTTTCTGCGTTCAGACTCGGCCTTTTCGGTGATGGCCTCTGTAGAAGGAGTGTTTTCGACGGACGCAGAGGGTGATGTGCCGGCAGTGTATGTGCGCTCAGTCTTGCCGCGGACAACCAGAGTCTGGGCGTCGGAGAATTCAATGTGGACCTTCTCCTTGCCTACGCCGGGAAGCTCGCCGTGAAGCTCGTAGGCGTCGGTGGTCTCGCGCACGTCAAACTTGGGCTGCCACTGGGGAACTGGCTGGCGGCGGACATGGCAGCTTTTGCCGTTTTGTCGGCTGTAGTTGTCAAAGTCGTCAAGGAGACGGAAGAGAGGCGTGAAAGAGGCCTCGGTGGGGTGGTAAAAGGTGCGAGGGAAGAAGGCCATTGTGATTGTAGAGTGTTGTTGTTTTTTTGGGGTTGTGTTTGTGTGAAGAAGTTGTCAGGTTGGTTGATGTGCGGTGCTGGAGTGCGTTGCTTTTGTTGTTGCTTGGGTGTTTGCTGTGTATCTGAGTGGTGTTCTGATGAGAAGGGGAATTTCACTTCTGCTTGACTTCATGGTGTACTTTATAGGTGATTGCACCGCTTCAATTGACTTTAGAATCAGGCAGGCAGATTACGAACGAGATGTTGTAGGAATGCGAGCGAATCTACTAGCAGCATCTACCATGTCAGAGAAATGAGTGCGCGGTGCTTCATAATGCTTCCATGCTTACAAGCTGCCCATGTCACTGTCTGGGCTACCTCATCGTGGCGACTGCGAGCTTCTTCTGGCAGACACTAGAAGATTCCACTCAGGTACTACAGTAAGTAAGCAGCTCCCGTGAGGAATTCCACTCTCCAACGGTTCTCCCCTTGGCAGAAAAAATAATTAACACAAAAATAGAATATATTTTACATCTTCTAAAACAATACATTGTCTGCGTCATAAGCGTCAAAGCAAGCAAGACCTATTGAGTTCACGCTGGACGCTCTATTCACATCATCCCGTGCCTGATGCCTCTCCCCATGCGTCATTGTGGCTCCCCCTGGAAGCTCTCGGAGGGAGGCGAACTGTGGCGCACGCGCCGCCGACGCAATCCAGCCACAGCAAGCCCCGCTGCCCAATTGGCTTCTTCCAGGTTAGGCTCTCAAATTGCCAGGAAATTCATGAGGATGCAGAAAAGACAAATGCCATTGATGAATTGATTATCATGCTTCATTAATCAAGATCATTCTGTAAAGTCGTAAGAAATTGGCGGAGAATCATCCAGTGTCTATTGTCGAGTCATCAGCCGCCCCCAATCGAAACTTTCACATCACGTCTTTTGTATGCAGTATTATGCTCTTTTAATACACACCCATGCATATAGAGTCGACTTTATTCATGGCAAACAGCCACATTTACTAACACTTGTGCCGTCCATCCAATGCTTACCCATATCCACTACTTGTTCAGCATTCAAATAAATGTTCACCAAATGTGACTTTTTGTAAATCAAACATCATCCTTCACAGGGAGCTGTATCCTTCTCCACTGCAGCAGCGGTAATGGACAAGGGCAGTCTTTTTGCCGACAGGTACTTGGCTCTGCTGCCGAGGCCTTGTTCCTCTACGGTGGCCATGTCAATCACAAGAACAGAAAACAGCAGTTTAGCAAATGTAAAGACAAAATGAAGATAGAATTATCCATGCATGTAGCATTACAAAAATAAGGTTGCACTGAGAAAAACCACTGGTGAATGTTCCTAGCCGCCTGTCCCTCTTCGTTGACCCAATATTCGTAGCATCGTCTCCATCATCATGTAATCCTCAATCCAGCAATGTCGGATCTAAAATACAAGGCAAAGACTTCCCTAGCATTCATTCCCCGGAGAGAACCAGGGCATTAAAGAAGGAGAGCAAGAACAAGAACAAGAACAAGAAGCCAGCATACCAGACAGCAGGGAAATGTGATGCCGTGGGCGAGACCAAGTCTATGGTGCATACGGTCCCATTTGTTGATATCTGGACGACGTGCCAGCAAGGGGTCTCGCGGTTCCCGAAGATCCAGCACCTTGGCCAGTATTGAAAAGGCCAATAAGCCTTTGACCGACAGAAGGCTCAATCTCGGTGCCGTCTCGCGCAATCTTGACCTCTCTGTTGGAATTCCAAGGGTTTCGCAACCCACGGATCCTGTGAAAGGGAAGACGAGATGTTGATAGCCACTCGACTCGGAAAGGCTTGCCCCAGGCTTTCTCTTCCTCCTCTTCATTGGCAACACCATCAGTTCCGTCCAAGACGCCAGCTCCATTATCAAGTGTCTTTTCGGAATCATCTTGATATATCTCCCAAAAGATTGTTCCTCTGCTTGGATCATGAAGGATTCTGCCTTTGGGAACATATTCAGTCGCGTCCGTGAGGATTTCTTTCGGCAGTTCTACTTCGTTCGTCGATCGTGGTGCGGGTGCAAATTGAACGGTCGAGTCCAGGGATGGGCTAAACTCGGAAGCCATTCGTGCATATCCAAAGTACTCGCCAGATTTGTTGGCTGAAAATATTAAATATACGTTGTTGCATTGCTTCGACATGTTAGCCAATGAAGGAAAAGAAAAAAAAAAGAATAACTCTGCCATGTGATGATTTGGATCACTCACCCTGAATGCACCGTTCAATGTTTCCTCGTTGTGAGATTGTGTTGCCCAAATCCCCGTTCGTACACTAAGCTCAAGGTCATCAACTGTCAAACTTTTCAAAATAAAAAATCGATCATGGTGTTTTACTGCTCCCTCTGGCGAGGGAGCTGTCGGCTTATCCGCGTGATCGGTGGTTGCAGTCGAGTTGCCATGTTCGATTTTGGCGGCGGATTTACTTCCTGCCGGATAGATGGGTTGAGGAAAGTTGGCTGGGCCAGACGCCGGCCCTGTTGGCGGAGAGTGGCCAGCACTGCCATCGATTTCACTCCTTCGTAGCCTACTGACAAGGCGAACCGACTGGAATCTGGATTCGTGCAGTTTGAGTTGAGCGGTGATGCAAGAGGCCTCGTCTTTGAAATTAGCAAAGGCACAGTTGCTCTTGGCAATCAGGAAGAGAGATTCGAGTCCTGCTGCCTCCTTCGAGACGTGGCGTACGAGGCTCATTAAGTCGGTTTGCGGTGGGAGATTTCCGATCCAGACGGCATTTCCTAACAACAAGGGCGGCGTCAACGTTGTGCTGTCAAGCAAAAGGAAAAGACAAAAGAAGAGATGGAAATGCAAAAGTAAGACAGGGAGGGAGGGGGGGGGGGCGTATACCGGTTTGTCGAGGTTTACGCGACGAACCTCGAACAGAGTTTTTCTGCTCGTCTGGGTTTACTGACAATCTTAGCTTTGTGCTTGTTCGCCCAAAAAGAGAAGGAGAGGGAAGTGGTGAGAGTTACCACGAGTCAGTTTCTCGGTTGGAAAGGATGGAGTTGGGCTGTCTAGAGACTGGTTATGGATTAAGGCTCCCGCTGATGCTTGTTGGCCAACTTCTGCTCGATGCTGCTGCTGGCCTGGAGCGACAACAGGCTGTACGTTGGGAAACTGGAGAGGATACGGAGCGGTCTGATGGTAATAATATTGGGTAATCGGGTGGCCCATGGCTATTGGCGTTGAGTAATATGCCACGGTTTGTCTCTGTAGCATTGCCGAGCCAACCTGGTTGACAGGTAGATGGCCGCCACCACCATAGTATGGTGACATGTGTTGAGCTGGTTGTACGTAGTAGCCCTGGTGCACCATGGGCATCTGCGAAGGTCCGGTATACTGAGGGATCGGTGGCATGTGCTGGGCCATGGGCGGTGACAGCCCGGCAGTGTATCTTGGTTGAACCCCTCGCTGGTATTGGCCATGGTGATAGTTGTCCTGAGGCAGGGCACTCGCCAAGGGTGTCATGTTGTATGGGCCATGGCGGTTAGGGAATGTCGACGCGGGTGCCGATGTATACTGTAAGTTTGCCGGGTTGTTGGGCAGACCTGGGAGGCCGTCGGGCCCAGAAGCCACCCTCTCGTGGTCTAGATTTTGAGCCATTACGAGCCCCTTGGCAGTCGCTTCCGGCAGGACGGGCTCGACCTTGCCCGTCCCAGAGTCGGCAGGGAGTGAGACGTCGCCCATTGAAAATTTGAATCTGAGCAGGAATCTAGGCTCTTTTGATGTGCTAGGTACTTGGTCCGCCAGGTCAAGTGCTTTTTGCTTTGGTGTAGCCGATTACAAGGGGTCTTGGAAAAAGAGTCGTGTGGCGGAGAGGCGGGCTGAATAATCGTTGTCCAGCTCAAATCATCTAGTCAAATCGCAATTGCTGATAAGGTCCGAGTTTTTCATATGCAAGGAGTTGTGCCTTTGCATACTCCGGAATGAGTGAGCCCAACGTTTGCCACAAGTGGTTTGTTTGCGAGGTATCGCGCCTGCTGGAGAGGAGATGCCTGTGCCACTATTCTGAATCTCAAGACTGTGGCAACCAAGACTCCTTCTCCAGTGATGGAGTGCAAGTAGTAGGCGTTGATGCTCTCTAGCTTGTGACCGTCCAGGTGACGTGAACCAATGCTAATTGGCCTCAGGGGTGCAGGAAGACACGATTTGCCTCCGGGGCGGAGCGACAAGGAAGGGTCAGCCCGGTCTGGGGAAATCAGTGACTCGGATAATGCACCCAATGGCACTGCAATGAGAGAAATGTGCCTGTAGCAGGGGTGATAATACCCTATGGGGGCCTTTTGGCGAGACAATGCACGAGTTGAACAGGGACAGCCACAAAGCCCGGCAGCTCCTCCTGGGGGGAATCCACCTCGGCAGCAGAGAAATCTGGTGACGAGGGCCAGCAGCTCTACGCCACTGAATTGAAGAGCAATATAGAACCAAGCTGTCGGCTCTTTCTAGAACAAGACCAGGTTTGTTTGGTCTAGACAATCGATGACGGGTGATTGATTCGAGACCCGAGCAAACCAACGGCCACTAACCACATCAGATGGTGCCAGAGAACCGGGTCAAATTCACAAACCAGGTACGAAAAGTACGTACAGGCAGTCTTTGGCGGCGGCTGAGCTGCCCAGGCAGGTCGTGGCTTTGAATTGAAAAAAAAAATAAAAAAAAAATAAAAAGGGACAGCGGAGCCAATTGTTCGTTTCACACCCTTTGCTGTCCACACCTGCGGAACATTGCACGACAAGTCAGTGCCAAAATTGCAACACCCTGTCGGTGAGCAGCGGCTGAGCTTTAGGATTCACCACTCACCAGGCAACGGCCGCTGACTGAGGAGCAGGTGAACGATGGGGCCGGCGGCAAGGAGGCGAGGGCGTCTAGAGATGCAGCCTTGCAAGTCACCCCAGGAGTGGGCGTGGATATCTGTCGAGCTCAGTGAAGATCAAGGTTTGAAAAGATCTAGGCCAATCTCTGTACAGCTAAATATACAGGGCCCGGCGGCGACGATCCGGTTATGCCTGGGCTGGGGGGGGGGGGCGACGGACGAATCGAGGAAGATGACAGGGCGATTTCAGGCTCGAGGAGCTACGGTTGCCGATTTGTTTATGCCGGGGCCAAGGCTAGGTGAAGTACTTGAAGCAAGTCTCTCAGAAGTAAATGCTAATTGCAAACACGGTGCCTGATCCGAAGAAACTTTGTTGCTTATTTCCAATCTCGAAAGCCTGGAAGCTGCCTTTGTGGCTGAAGACACGGCGGCAATGAGCGACTCGCGGGTATCACAGGCTCCGGGCACAGTGTGGCTAGATTGAATGTACAAGCAAAACACACGAAGCACGGACGGGATGCTGTCGAGAATTCAGACGTACCAAGTACCAACTTGGACAACCCTACCCAAGGTGCTCGATGTCTGGACCGAATCGATTGTGGAAGCGGAGATTTGCGTAGCCCCCTGGTCATACTAAACATAGCCAAGACCAGCAGAGCTGCCAACATTACCGGTGCAAATCTTCGCGGCTTCGTCAGCAGGGACGACGAGCAACCCAAGTGGCTTATCTGCATGAATTCTTGTTATGGATATGGAGTGTCAAACCAAGGTGGCGTTTGGTTGGGCCTGGCAAGCGACACACATCTGCATGTGCCAACAACTGGACATGTAGCTTTGCTAGGTATCCAGTCATAATGTACAATGCCCTCCCTGTCCACAAAGCAGGGCAAGACAAGACCTCGAGACGGCATAACCTGTACGGCATTGGCAGCCGTCAGGAGACGCCCATCCCAGCCACGATGGGAGAAGGGGCGCTTGGGGGCGTGTGGACAAGGATGGAGCTAGCCATGGAGAATGGAGCCCGCAAGAAACCCAGCAGCAGGGGAGCAAGGTCGCCACAGGATGGATATACATACAGAAGCAGAACGGCTGTATGTAACATACTCCATACAGGCACGGCTTGGACGCGGAGCCGGTAGCAGTCAGCTGCTAGCAGGAGCCCTGGACTAACATCTGAAAATGTGGCGGGTGTGTGGGCAGCCATTGCGAAATCAGACGCCTCAGTCACACGAGGTTAAAACAAACCGGGAACCGGGAACCACATGTGGCTTTTCCTTGTTCGCCACCACGGAGCCATGTCACGATCCGTGGCTAGCCATGGTAGATGGGCGAGACGAAAAGCATCACTCCGCCGTCAGTGCAAGTGATTTCTGCTTCCATCACACTGGCCGCTAGCCTCAACCCACATCGTGTGTAATGCCACCGGTTTGACGTCGTAAGCATCTTCACACCACCCAGAGCCGTGGCTACGTGTTCAACTATTTTCGGGGCATTCGGTTGCCAGCAATTCCATTGTATAGGCAGGCAGATTCAAAGCCGGGGGGGAGCAGTTCTCGGGCAGCTGACTTGCAGCCAACGGCTTCACCGAGTGGCTCCCGGTCGGTCTAAAAAGGCAAACCAACTTGATAGATCAACTTTTTGCTTGGGTGAATCTGGATGCCATGGCCTCGCAAGCCTCGGTTTCCCACCCCAGCAAATGGCGCGCCACTTGCTCCATGGCATTAGCCATCAGAGCCACTCAACTCCGGTGCGCTTATGGATACAGGTAGGAAACGAGAGGCTCCGTTGGCATCCACCGATGGATAGTTTGCCCATATAGCGTGATTGTGGCTCTGATCGGCAAGGCCTATCCCTCGTGGACGGGCTTGTGGCTGACGTGCGGAATAGCATCAAAAAAAAAACACGGCAAACTCGTCTTCTTCGTCCTTCTCCCTCTTTCTTATCCCATCATGGATCACGAGCCATGGATATGCATGCGCAGGACAGGGCTAGCGACGCAGCCCACTTCCCACTTGCCCGGCCCCTTCTGAACTCGCCGGTGCCAACTCGCTGCCTCGTAAAGCCAACGGCTCCCGCATCCGCTAAAGCTTCAGAGGGCGCCCAGGTCCGAAGCAGCAGGATCGGCATTGAATGACTGCTGTAAGAGTTGAAGCTTGCAGACAGCTAGCCGTGGCAAGTTGCTGGTTCGAGGTCCATGGAATCTGTCGATCACTTTCCATCTCTGCGTCTCCCGGCCCACCCACCACGTCCTTTAGCAGCCAAGCCTCCTTAACGCAAGGGTGCAAAGCCCGTCCCGCGACCTAAAAATTCCTTAATCGACCGCCTTGCTGGTCACACACGCCACGGCATTGGTCCCAGCTGCCTCAATTGACGATGGGGGATGGGGAAATACCGGCTTCTCGATGCAGTGAACATCGAATTTCACGCAGTTCCCCATGCGCCGACCGTTCGAGTCCGTCTCCCCCTCCGCCGCTGCGTTCGCGGGCCGCTGCTGGAGTCGCCCAGGACATGATGCCAGGCCGTCCGTCTCGTCCAGCCGATGTTGCTCGTATAGGTAGGTATTCCCAGCCAAGCAAGCCATGTACAGCATGCCCGCCATTGGCCATCGGCAATTCCTCCGAGGCCACCAGAAGGGCGTGCTTCCCTTGAGGCGCTTCCCCGCGAACACCGCCACCCTGGCTTGGACCCTTGACTTGGACCCTGGCAATGAAGTCAGAGGCACAAAAGTGGACAGAGCCAAAAAGCAGGTTCTCGCCAAACCTTGACCCCTCGTTTAATTCTGCCCACGGCCGGCCGAGTTGAGTAGCGCAGCCCAAGCCCGTACCTCTCCATCCATCTCCATCTCCATATCCATACTCCACCACTCCACACCCAACGACCAACATCCAGGAACCGTGC